>VXBU01016903.1:2043061-2067437 GCA_013400315.1 Bombycilla garrulus
TTTTGTCACTGACCTTAAAAAATCCCTTATTCACACGGTTCTAGTTTACCCATCTAGGAGGTGGGGTTAGGGGTGCATGACACTATCAGCATGCCTACTATTGTTTCTTTGAGGAAATATTTAGGAACTCTTGTTACTGTGAATTTCCTGTCAAAGACTTGGATGAATGAGGAGTTGAGAGTTTCAGAAGCTTTTAAAGTATTGGTTATTTGATACATCTTCTGTTTATTCTCACTCTCATTAAATAAAATTAATACTTTGTCTTTAATTTGACTTTTGCAATTGTTTTCTTATGGTTGTATTTAAATTAGAAGTTTGGATCTTATTTTGCATTTAATCACTGACTCCATTGTTACACTTACAGGCAAAGCAGAGAACTAAAATATCTATAGTGAGAAAAATTATGCTGTAGTACAATTATTAAACTATGCATTTGTTTTAGTTAAAATTAAAATACTTATGGCCATTTTAATGTGGGTTGTTTCCTTAACTGCTTTTTGAAACAAACCTGTGTCAAACTGGCTTTTAAAAAACAAGTTTCTTTCTCATGACATCATGAAAAAAGAAACAAAGAAAAATCATTCACCACAACATAATCTTTCACTGGCTTAATTTATTGCTTTTTGGTTTAAGTTTGTTGTTTGTTGCATTTTGGTTTGGTTTCTTGTGGCTTGGTTTGATTGAATTTGGGTTTTTTTAATCTACATTGTGCCTCAATATGGAAAAGAATCAAGGAAAAAATAGTGTCTAAGAATAGTGTTCATATGTTCCTTTTAAAAATATAATTACTTTATATCTCTTCTTTTCTCTTTCTGCCATGCTATGGAAGTTACATTTTGACTATAGCTCATGCCCAAACCTAAGTGAAATTTAGGAGGTTGAGAGAGGCAAGATACAAGGGTACATATCTTGAATCAGTGAGGAGAAAGGAAATCTAGGAAGCATTTTATTCTGTCCCAAACTGGTGCCGCTATTCTGATGTGTGGATGCCTTCTCTAGATGCCTGCGTTTCACCACTTTCTGTACCTGAGCCATCTCAACACTTCTGACAGTCTGTTTGAATGTTCTTCACTGCTGTGGCTTCCAGCAGAGAGAGGAAAGATGAAAGGCACAGAGACTGGGCCAGTGCCTTTCCCTGTTGTGCTTTCACAGTATTTCCCTTCTATAGGACCCTGTTGTGATGATTCAGGAGTGTCAGTTTTGTGTCTGGCAATGGGAGCAGAAGTGCACGTCTTTACCTGGGTTCCCTTTTGTGTGTCTTGTTGATGGCTTCCCACCCTTCTGTACTGCTGTCTCTGCACAGCCACACTCCTGGTGTTAATCCCCAAGTTTGGTACCATGAGCATCTTGTGATATGGTTGAAGAACATGAGCAAACAAGCACATGACAGAACAGATAGTCTGTCCTGTCCAGAGAGTCTCAGTGACATTGGTAGTACCAGAAAAATCCCTTTTTATAGCTGATATTAAGGTAAGTAGGAAAATGGAGTATATTTAGAATTTGAGTTTTATGCTTGAGCTGTTCCTTAAATTGTTCATAAAATTTACAGAAATGTAAATTTTTGATTAGGCTGATTTTGTTTGTGGTCTTCATGTGTACCTGTGGTGGCATACAACTTGACGTTATAGGCAATCTCATACAGCTGTCTAGAAATTGGCTAAACTGACCGCTGACATTTTAATTCCTTGGAAGTATCCATAACTGTTTCTTCATTAGATGAAGAGAAATGCCAAAATCACTCCAGGGAAAGAATCTCTTTTTGGCCAAGGAACTCAAAAGTTGGTGTTCAACAATATTTCAATTTTCTGTAAATTTTGACAAAGACAGAATGCTCTCCACTGAAAATGCTGATGCCCTATAATTTTGAAATTCCAGAATATTTTTTAAACGAAGTCAGATGTTGAGAACTTTAATTATTCCATGGCAAAAGCAGAATGTGGATATGCATTTCACAGTAAATTCAGTGTTAAGTATATCTTTATGAACAACATTTTAGAAATGGAGATTTTTTTTTCAAAAATTAATGGATATAAATGGGTAGAGCTGCAAAAATAAATTTCTTGAATTGATGTGCTTACAATTTTGTGGACCTGCAGTAGGTCAGTCACATTGGGATCCCCTTTTATGTATTCTTAGTTAAATGTATACTAACTAATGTATGTAATAACTGTAATACCACTTAAAATGGTTCAAATTTTTACATAACTATCAATGTAAAACCTTGTGTCATCAGAAGTCTGATTTTTTCCATTCATAACATTAAAATCCTGTAACTTGCTCAGCAAGGTCAAGTTTTACTGTGCAGTGGACATCCACAAAGCCCTGGAGACTTGTAGACCTTGAGACCGTGACCTGTTTGTAAAGCATTTCCAGGGTTTTAAGCAGATATTTATAAGAGCACTTACTATGTTTTCATCGTCTGAAAACATTTAAGCATGTGATATCATAATTTTTTTTTTTTCCGGAAAGTAACATTGGCAAGTAATAATATCCAAAAGCTTGCATTTAAATAGCTTCTAGACTTTTCAGAGCAAATCTACCAAATCAATAGTTTCAAGATGGAAGACTGTAGCAATAACACTACTTCTGCTTGATAGAATAGTTTTATTTGGTTTAGCCAGGGTATGTGAGTCAGGCAGCCTGATGACAACATATTAGGTTTGCATTTTATTTCACTTTTAGTTTTCAGCCTTGATAATGCCATGTGGTGTTGTATTTGAACACTGCAAATGGCTTTAGTGGTTTTACAAGGTCAGAGTTAGCCAGTTAGGTACATGGTCATATTTGTAATCATGTTATTATAACTCAGATGATACAAAGCACAGGTGAAGAAAAGGGTCAAATAATCTAATACATTATTACAGCCCTTGAAAATGACCTCTCTAAACTATTCAACTCTAGGTCTTTCATTATGTCTTTATTTTGTGAATATTCATTATAATATGATGCATTAAAAAAAGTTTCAGAAGTCTTTCCTCTCTGTTGTGAATAGTGATGAAAATGATCTGAATTTAGATTGAACAGTGGTGTGTTTACTTTAACTTATAATCTCATATCTGTGTAAATAGATTTTGTCACAGTTTCCAGTTGTCACTTGCATATATAGTGGCAGCAGTGTGGTTTTGTCCTTGAATCATAGGCAAAGGAAATAATATTGTAGGTACATAGTGACATCTGAAATCTACATTTCTGCTGAACTGTTTGGATCCCTTATTTGAATATAACTAAAAGTATTTAATCTATGGCTCAGGAAAGTCTAGATTTCTTACAGTAGTCTCCACCGAGTTTAAAGCATGTCCTTTGTATTTTTTGAATACAAAAGATTAAGTGAAAAAAATAAGCTTCAGAAGGAACATGTATTACTGAAGTTGTTTTTGTGTCTGTCTGTGACCACCCACACAAATACTGGAAGTTGTTCATCAACACTTTGCCACCTGTATTCATTTTCTGCTTCAGCAGTGACTAATCAATTGTAATTTGACTTGAATATGTCACATCGTTCATGGATGTTTTCTCTTTATGCTGTTGAGTGTTTGGTATACATCTTTCACATTCATACCTACTTATTTTCTTTGGCTTAAAAGTTCTAAGCTGCTGTTTAGCAGAACATGTAGGCTGTTAATGTAATAAAAATCAATATAAGACTATCGTACATGAGACCAGGTGAAATTTAAATAAAACTTATTTCTCTCATTCATGCTCATTGTCTCGCAGGCATTGTCACTCTCTCTCTCACACCACGTTCTTTGGCACTGTGATACATATATGTATATAAATACCTGATGGAGGGAATAATAGAGACAAAGCCAAACTCTTTCCAGTGGTATCCAGTGATGGAACCAGAGGAAATATGCACAGATTGAATTAGAGGAAATTCTGTTCAGACATAGGAAGAAGCTTTTTTCTTTCTTTTACTGTGAGGGTGACTAAGCTCACTGGCACCAGCTACTCAGAGACATACTTAAGTTTTCAACCTTGAAGAATGGTTAGGAGAGCTAAAGCCCTGATAGAATTAAATCTGGCCAGGGACATGAAGGGCAGCAAGAAAAGCTTCTATAGGTATATTGGTGATAAAAGGAAAACTAAAGAACATAGAGGGTCTCTTCAGAAGGGAATGTGAGACCTGGTTGACCAGGATATGTAGAAGACTGAGATACTCGGTATCTTTTTTACCTCAGTGTTCATCAACAAGTCCTCCAGTCACACTGCCCGTCACAGAAGCAAGAGGCAGGAGCTAGGAGAATGAACAGTCCAGGTTTCACCTGAACTTTGACAAAAAGAATTTGTATTCCTTTGATGTCAGTTGCTGTTTTCTGCGCACTCATTCTGTTGAGATTGCTAAAAAATTTGCAGTGATACATATATAAAATGTGGGGTTTAGCATAAGTTAAGTATTCCTCTGAAGTATTTATTTAGACCTTAGAGAAAGTTTGGCAAATAGGCCAAGAGGTACTTCCAAGTGCCTATATAAACTGATAGAATATTAAGGCTAGGTACTAATGGTTTGCTTTGATTTTATATCATTGTAAAGTTGAATCCTAATATTTTCCAAAGCTTTTAATGCTCGTTAATATATTAATTTGCTGTCTGCTTCCTTACTACCTTACAGATTCTCTATCAGGATTTTTCAGAAGTACACCAGCAAAAATATGGACCATGTTATGACTGTTATTTAAAGATATTGATTGAAAAATATCCGAGTTTATGTTGCTCTTCTGCTATAGGGTAGCTGTTGGACCACATAGGCCCATATAATCTGTAGTAAATGCAATTCCCCAGTAGGAAGACTTTATGTGTCCCTGCCATGTTCTTTTACTATTCTGAAACAAACGAGGCAGGTGTTATATACATGGGTCTTCTCTGGGAGATGCATATCCTCTGTTCCCAAAATATTAGTCCTTCAGTACAGCGAGAGGAAGGATCCTTTAAAAAAGTAATATATGGCTCCAATGCTGGAGAGCGAGAAAGAAAACATTGTATATAAAAATGGCTGATGAATTTGTAATCTATAAGAATTTAGTTCTGAAGTATTCTAGAAAGACAAAGTTTAATTTTTTATAAGCTGTATACGGCTTTTAAAAGATAAGCACTCAAGTCATTAGAGCATATGGCATTATATCTACACCTGCTGTGGTCACCAGCAGGGGTGAATGTTTCTTCATCCACTGCGGAGACTTCTCCCACTTGAATTAACAAAGTGTCTAATGGAATGTGACAAACTGTTGTCACTGGACCTGTGATCAAGGAGGGCAGGATGCTGTGTCCCTGCATGGCAAAGCCGCTGTGCTGTGCTGCTGAGAGCAGAGAACTGGTGAGCACAGAAACTTCTGTATTGGTTCACAAGGTCTTTGGTCACGGTTTCCTCCGAGGCTCACATGTTGGGTCTCTTCCCTTTTCCCCAGAATGTCTTCTTGTATCACAGCTTCTCATCCCTTCTTATCTTTTTGATAAGCTGTTTGTGTTCTTATGTCTCTTGGCTTCCAGTTCTAGTTTTTATCACCCAGGCATTTACAGATTTCCACTTTATAACCTGTTTTATACTTCTGTTATAGGTTTTTGCCCTGTTCCTGACTACTGCTGCACTCATTCTTACCAAGAGGTCTCACTCTCTCTCCCTCCCTTCTTCAGCTCAGTTTCCCCTACTTCCTCCCCACATTCAGTGCAAATGCTGTTTTGTTTTTGATTCCACCATCATCCTCATTTTCAGTCATTCTCCTTCTTCCTAAGCTTTCTGGAAAATTTTCCTTTCTACTTTCAATTTTTCTCACCTTCTGCATTTCCAGTTATGTGGTGTAATACTAAAAGCCAGTGTTAGAAATAGTGTGCAATAGGCTGAGGCTACACTGGGGATAAAAGGAAATAAATTACTTCTGTTTCAAATTTCATGTCCCCCAACTTCTGTTCCAGCAAAGCCTACAGCAGCCCGCAGCAATCCAGGGCTGCAATGGCAGAGAAGGTCCCAAGGAACTTAAGTTTGCAGAGTGACAAATCAGTGTAGAGCCTTCATTGACAGCTGGCACTTATGAGGAGCAAAAGGGAGATGTGAAATGAATCTGCAATTTGGACAGTCTACTTAAGCTTTATAAAGAAATCATCTTAAGCTACCTACAAATGGACATGTGAAATTTTGCCTCAGTTCCAGTTTGGACAAGTAGGCTGAAAATGAGGCTTTGGAAATAGGGGTCAAAATGAACACTAATGCTATAAAGTCCAACTACACAGACAGGAAAACCAGATTATTAAGCATTGATATAGTGCTGAAAGGGATAAGGCTCTGATTTAAGGGCTTGTAAGAACAGTAAAAGGTAAAATCAGAAGGGGAATATGAGTAAGAATTGAGATGTATTAAGTAAATGAAGTTCTTAGTAAAATAAGTTTGTGCAAGAAGTACTGGAATAATTATGTACTGGAATCTGATTTGAAAAAGAAAAAATGGTTCCTAATTGGTAGAACTGTGCATCTAAAAATGATATTTTATTCAGTCTTTATGAGGAGATGTGTGATCATACCATATATATTTAGGTAACCATCTCTAAATTATTCAAAGGACAGGAGAGTTAAAGCAAATAAAGAGAAAACAGGCAATATGAAGCCATGTAAATTGGATTGTAGGAGCATGACTGAAAATAAAAGAGAGAGAAGAAAGTTGGTTGTTGAAATGAGAACACTTTCCTGTTAAACTTGTTGTCACAACTTGTCGTGGGAGAATATTAGGGAGAGAGGATTTTTATAATACATAATGTTCCTGTTCTATTAAAAAAAAAATTAAAATTTCCTCAAAGGGAAAAAATTAAATAATAGAGTTCAATCATTTCCCGATCTTGTACTGATGTTTCTAGGCTAGATGCATTAAGCATTCTTCTCTTTTCATATATGCACCCATATGTCCCCAAAGACAATTTCAAGTAAACACAGTCAGTTAATGATGCTGCTTCTTATAGGAAGACCTTCTTTTAAAGTTGTTTTATTTTGTATTCATTGAGGTCACCCTGTGTCTCTCATCTTTGCAAGCAGCTCTCATTCAGGTCATATGCAGTTTAACGAGCTTAAGCTCCAATAGAATCAGGTCCCAAATGCCTCCTGACAGGGCACAGTGTACACAAACCTACCAAGCTCTGCTGCATATGAAATCGACAAACATCACAGTAGAGAACTCTATAGAAAGAGATAATAATTGCAGATATGCAGTAACAGTGGAAACCTGATGAAGGAGTTGGGCATTTGGACTCATGCAGTACAATCTCCTTAATGGTCTGTTTGTGTTTTAGACAGTCCTGCTTTTCACAAAGCAAAGAAGTGAAGATAAAGCTGAATCAATAGATATAAATGATTTTGGGGCTTCTAAAGTGTCTTCTTGCACATTTCTTTGCAGGCAGGGGACATTACCTATCAGGTTTATTGAGTATTTGTGACATATGGTGTTACCTTCACTACAAAGTACACAAAAAAGGAGAAAGTAATCCTTCTTTTGTTATACTCCTTTCCTGCACACTTTACAGGATCAAGAAAAGTGTTAACTTTAATGGGAGTCTTTAGTATGCAAGTGTTATTAGTTTGAAACCAGGGTGAAGGGTATTACAGATTTTTCTGAATATTAGTCAGAGATGAATGGAAAGATCCAGCAGAGCAGACTGGCTGTCCATTTATTTTCTCAGGCTCTGGGATAATGACATTCTTCAAGGCTTTGTGAGATTTCTAATATTGTTTAGATGTGTTTGGTGTCTATGCATCCGAAATAATTTACATTTAAAAAGTATGTTTCACTGCAAAATCAATTGGCTGAGGAAGTGTCTGAAAGATTATTTTGTGCACTTTTACCCACCTGCCTTCCATTCTGGATATGCATCTGGAGACAAGGTCAGTACCAAGCATAAAGTTCATGGTTACCTATACTGGAAAAATTAAAATGAAATATCCCTTGGAAAGGTTATATTGGGACCTTATGAAGGGTCTTTAGCTTTGTTGACTACACAATTTCTGTCTCTTCTTCAAGGCAGCTTGGCCCATCTGTCATAGCAGCACTTGCTATCGAGCAGCCAGGCTGCCTCTTGCCTGCACATCCTCACACACAAGGCTTGCTGCTCCTGCTGCTAAGGGAGCATAAAGCAGTGCTGTTTTGGGGAAAAGGAGAGATGGCTCCCCCAGTGGCATTTGTCATTTCTTCCCACATTTTTCTCCACATCCCGTGGGAGGGTCTGTCCTGGCCCTCTGCTATGGGGTCACTTTCTGCTGCAGAAGTAGCCTGGAGAACACAGGCAGCTAAGTTAGTCTTTGGGGGCAAGACACCATCAAAGATCAGATTAGCTGGAATGGGGGATTGAAGGTTCATGAGAGATTTTAGAGAGCTCACCCATACTCCCCCACACTCTTTCCTTTTCATATCTTACTCTTCACCTCATCGACAAAATTTTCTTGACATTTTTGAGCCCTTTGTTTTGCACAGATATCCTTATCCCTCTAAAATAAATAAACAAGTACCTTACTAATACTTTTTGGCCTCCTGCAGTCCTTCTTTCCAGTAGTAGTTAGCCTAGGAGATTAACTGTGCTTTAAAAATGAATCAGGTTTGCGTAGCGCATGAAGGTCTGGTTTAGTCCTTTTCAAAAGCAAAGCAAATTCAAACAGAACCAAGAGCAAAAAGTCGGCTCTTTCACAGTTGGCCACTAACTGTGAGTTAGTTTCATATTTCTGTGTGCACAGCATGAAATATCCAGGAACACATCTGTGGAAGCCTTGAGGACACAACTGAGGCTGAAATCACTTGATGTTGTGCTTTGAACATACAAGGTCCTGTGAAATGCTAAGTGTTCAGGAGGATGACGGTTTAATGCTGTTAAATTAAGTGCCCCACATTAGTGAATGCTTTTGACAGTTTTGCCTTTAACTTATTTGGGCCTTAGTTCCCAGGGGGTAAAGTGAAGGGAAAACCAGGTAATTGGGAATGCTGTCAAACTTAAATAATTAAGGCCTCTAAAGCATGGGATTTGTGCTGGAGAAGACGAAACAAAACCCATGCTGAGAGCAACGATTTAGTGTTCAAACACGAACTAGTCTTTCTTTCAGAAGGGTAATTATGCAGAAGGTATTATTTCTCCATTCAAAACCAATCCTTCTTTTCGTGATGGAGAAGATGTTTTCTTGTCTGAGCTCCAGGAAGTCTATTGAAACCTTCGTTATTGAATCCCGCTTACACCAGACACTTGATACAGTGGGTTCAAGTTTGGGAAAAATTAAATGGAATGGGAAGAATGATTTAATAGGTAAATGTCAGAGGATGCCATCTGTAGCTGCCAGAAATGGATTTGACTAGATTGTCTTTTAGGTGATTTCCAGCCCAAGGCATTCTGTGATTCTGTGAAATGTTGTTGTTTTGTCTTACATACACGTGTTAATGCCGTTACTGAAGATTACAAAACCTGTGTGCCTGTGAGTTTATAACTGCTCCAGTCCTAATTCCCCTTTATGCTTAGGCTAGGATCTTAGCAGAGGTGGGATCTGAGCACTCACAAATGTTTTAATGCAGGTGAAATTCACTGTGGAGAAGCAAGGAGTTTGAATCCAGACTCTTGCCAAACTGCTCATCTCTCTCCACTGACCTTGTGCTGGGGCAAGTTCCAGGTTGTGAGCAGTACATGGTCTCAACAGATGGAGACTTTAACTTTTCATTCTCTAATTAGTATAAAATATTTACTTGTTATAGTCTACACCAGAGCACCCCTACGCCTGATGTGAGTATTTTCGTACTCACACAAGAAATAGCTTTCAGTCATTGGATTGTAATCTGTATATTGACAGTGACTCTGGAATTTACACTCATCTAATTTTCAGACTTGCTTAATTTTCAGCTTTATTTCTCAGAAGGCTGCCACTGGATAAGCACTGTAAGATATTTAAGCTTTACCTGACAGTGCAGAGATATAGAACGATAGGATCTTCACTGCTGTGTTTTATTTGTGAAAGAGAAGTTAAACTTCTTGTCATGAATTGCAGTTGCCAGACCTACATACAGTAGGGACTGCTAAAATTTTATGGCCTTGAAATTGTCACTCAGCAGTTTTGCTAATGTTAACAACCATTCACAACCACATAATAAAACACAATATGCTCTGAAAAACGATGAAATTTTGGGCAAATCTTGGCATCTGATCTGAGAACTTTTTATATTGAGTATGTTGCTTGCTGTCAGTGGTTCACAGAAGCTTGCAGAATTAATTCTGCTATTCATGCCAACACATAATTCTTTGTAAATCCATTGATACTGACAAAGGGGAGGACATGCATATAAAAAGATATTTTGTGAATAATATAATTAATATAATATAATATAATATAATGNGTTGCTAGCTGGGGTGGGGAGGAATGAACGTTGCTCATCTTTAATACTCTAAAATTGTAAATGCATATACAGTTAAGTAAAAGGATTGTCAATTCCTGAGTCATACCAATTACCCATATCTTTCACCTAAAGAGGCAGATATAGTATTCTGCTTCTTTATCAAAGAGATAATAAAAAACTCCTCATGCAAATCTGATTCCAAATGTTGAACAAATTGTCTAATTACTTTGTAAAGAGATGTGTGATCAACTACCTATTTAAAAAACATAATATGCTGCATAAATTGCATAAATTATTTTGAAGAATTAATAACTAGACCATGAAACCTTTAACTCTTTTGATGCTGCTAACCTGTGGTCCCTGATTAGCATGTAAGCTTTTTTTTGAGGCAAAAAAAAGAGCACCTTATGAAAGAACACATTGCCCATGCAGTGTTTTCTGCTTTTATCCATTGTTCCAGGTGACTTAGATTGTAAACAGGATTTTAAATAAAGGAAGAGAACTATGACCATAGCTTAAAAACCTTTTTCTTACAACCAACTCCAGCATGGTTTAATGCACTGATGCTTTGCAAAAAAACGTTCTGTATTAATTTGTAAAGCCTTAGGGTAGCTGTGCTGTACTGCTTTATAAACAACTTTGAAGGAACAGTGTGGCTCCACTGTGGCCAGGAGAGAAGTGCTATTGGAAAATCGTGGAATTGGAAATTATGAGGTTTCCTACACTTAACCTTCATCACCCCAGAAAATGAGTAGTTTGAATAGTCCAGCTGAAGGGAAAAAAAATCAAGTAATGCTGTCCTTCGAGCTTGGCATTAACCTCTCATGGGCAGCATTCTCACCAGACCTAAGATCTGGAAGGAGAATAATCACGCTGACTGAGCATTGAGTTCAATCTGAGTTTAAGTCAATACGCCTTGCTCACCTGGACTCACCTGACTTAGACACCTACACAGAGCTTGTCCACTTGCCGTAAACATCACCTGCACATAACTGGAAGTTGATGGTGTTTTCAGAATTATATCTCCATTTTTTTAGGACTAAAACAATATTGTTTGGGTCTTGGGCAGTCTTAAAGATTGTTTTCCAGTGTTTCTACCACAGAAATATTTTGCGTGTGCTTGCAGTGAACAAAGTTGACAGACTGTTGGAGCCTGACCTCCCTTTCAGAGCAACCTCATCACTGATCCTTTCCTTTCCTTCAGGAAGCCTGTACTGCCCACATAGACTGTAAACAAAGTGTGATTAACTGAGCATGGGGATTTTATCTGTTAGTGGCTTGTGCTATTATCTACTATAAGCCCACAATCTTATGTACTTGGAAAGTGTAGTGGGACATGTGTAATACTTTCCTCTTCAGCTTCTGAGGGATGCTTCCCTTTACATTTCCAGCTTGCTTTAATTTCAAAGGCAGTTAGTCTCTGGTGACTACAGACTAGGTATGAGTTGTAGACCATGCATGAAAGTGCTTCACTTGATCTCTGCTGTTGTGTTAAAGCCTGCAGAGAGCAATTTTCTGAGACAGCTAATCTCACAAGATTTTCTGAAGGAGAACCAACCTATTTCAAACTGCATTTATAAGCAGATCAAAGTTCTGCTCAGTCAAAACACAGCGGCACATGACAAAAGTCACTTCATCAAGTGCGCCACCAAAGAGTTGCTGTGGCTTCTGGGAAGTGTTAGAGTGTCAAGTCACATCAGTTCAAATAATCTAAACCACAGATCATAAAAGCATAGGGAGGTACTAGATTTTAAAAACCCTTGGGTAGGTACCCAGAGATGTGAAAAGCATGGAGAATGATGGTTCCAGCCTCAAAGAAGACAAGAATCTACAGAAACTCCCTAGATGTTATTTATAATCAATGTTGTAAGAAGTGCATAGATCCTCAGAAGACTTCTCTGTCCTGATGGAGGTGGAGGAAACTACAAAAAGACGCAGTGTAGTTCTGCCCTAGTCTGAAGCTTAATACAGCACACAGATGTTGTTGGTTTTCATTCATGAATTGGTAAAAACACTTCTCATTCCAGAAATTCAGACTTTACTGCAATTAGCATGAAGGTATCTTTATTTTACTATGGACATATACAATTTAATAATATTAAAAAAAATCTTTTTATTCCTTATTGTCTCCACTCATCCTGTTCTGTGCACTCCAGTGAAAAAAGCAACCAAAGAAACCAAAACAAATCACACAAAAGATAATGTGGTTTTATTTTATGAATTCTCCTTTCCTTCCTTCCTTCCTTCCTTCCTTCCTTCCTTCCTTCCTTCCTTCCATCGAAACAACAAATGGAATGAAGCAAAGACATTAGGATGAAATGTAATAGCATTAATTAAAAATTTAGAAAGAAGGAATCTCTGTTTTATAGCACAAGTTTTTATTAATTGAAAATGACAGAAAAGCAGCACTGGGCATACTCGTCAGAAGATGGTGACAACCCACTGATATAATCTGGGCATGGAAAACTCAGGTGTCAAGATATGCAAACAGTGATAAAATGTGTTATATAGTTGAAGGTGAATACTTTTTGTGGCTGTGTATTGCTCAAAATCAGAGTTCAGTCAGTTCTTGTAGGTATCAAAATAGGTGAGTTAATCTCCTTTGTTTGCTTTCTATCACAGCAGTATGTAGGATTTGTTTTGCAAAGCCTATGCAGTTTTGCAATATCATATTCAAGGAAAATAACTCAAATTAGGACAGATTCAAAAAAAGAACTTTTAAATTGAACATACCACTGAACATCCTACTTCATAAATACAATGTGGTAAATGCTTGCTTGCAAGCAGTCAAGTCATTCTTGTTTACTAGATTAGAACTCATCAGATGAGTTATAGTGTGGATTAAGACAATGCATGTTCAGAAAATCTGAATGCTCAGCATGGCAAAACAAAATTTTCCTTGAGGCTCATAATGAAGATGAGTCTGGGGGTGGATGAATTCTGATTTTAGTTTCCATTTTGTAATGAAAATTTATCAAGATTTTAGCTGAAATGGCAGCTTTTTGTGTTTGTAGGAGTGGGTTCTTAAGATTCATTTAGCCAAATTTAATAATGAAACAACATTTGAAAGTGAAAAGAAAAAATACCCTATTGCTTCAGGATTTAAATTTTATATATTTATATATATCATTTAAGATATATATTATGTGCATATTTTAAATTTAAATTATATATACATATGCAGGTATGTATTTTTTATATATCTCATTTAAATCTTAAAGCAGTATATATTTAACATACAATGCATATGATATATAAAGTCTGCATTTTTTGTGATTTTTCATATTTTTTCACCTGAAACCGGGACACTACTTTTTAGGAACTTTTGAGGAATGTCTCTTTTTATATGGAATGACAGTTGATATTGATATTTTGTATGATGTTGTATGAGCATTCAGCAGCTGGTTATCAGAAGCTTGTATTTTTTGTAAAACTCAGTTATGAGAGGAATATCAGCTAATGCTGTGAATGAAAAATCCTGATGCAGCAGGAGTAGGGGATGAAACAACATTTTATGTATTATAAATTGTATTAAATCAACTACAACCTCTTCTGAAGAACTCATGGTTTCCAACACCACTTGTGGGGCTTTGATTAAAACAAACATTTCATTCCTTTTTTCACATTTAAAGAGTCATGTGTGGTTATGGGAAAAATATACTGGCTGCACACATTCTGGATTATAAAAAACAGAAGATCAGATACTCATCATGCTTCTTTCAAGAAGCTTCTTTCAATTGTATCTCAATCACATTAATCAAGAGTGAAGTCCCAGGTTTTATCCAGAAATGACATTTCTAGTTGTTTTTGTTAGTACCCAGACTGACCATGATGCGGTCAGTATTTTAAGAAGAAGCAGTATCAGAGCAAACAGCTGTCTCCCCCTGTTAAAATCTGTGTAAAAAATTCTTTCTTCTCAGTACATGAATTGTCAATGCTGATGTACTCAGCATTTGCTCAGATCTGAGTCAATATTTAAGTTCTTAAATAAATAGGCCTACTGATCTTCAGAACTGCCAGAAGTGAACCTGGTGCAGATTTCTACTGAGAGCCACAAGGGACCTGGATAGCTGATACTGAAAACTGAGTTGTGAGAAAAGTGGTTGGTGCTTTTACAAATGAGAGGTTGATCCAAAAATCAGTTTTATTTACATGAACAGGCTTCAGAACTCCAGCCTCAGACTTTTTTTCAGAGCCCTGATAAATGGGAATGTGTCATGCAGGTGCAAGGTTGAGAGTAGTTGGGTAGGATTAATGCTAGTTTTATCTCAGTTGTCCTCTGCAGCCGCTCTCTGCCCATCTTGCTGTCCTAGTTCACCAGCTGCAGAAGTGTCAGTAGTGTAATCTTTACTGAGTTTTGGCTTCCTTCCTTGCTCCAGTTCTATTTATATTTTCAGATGAGTCTCCTACTTGCACACCACCTATCACAGTTACACCCATGGTTAAGGGGTGACTCATGCTTTTTGTCCAGCCCTGGAAGAAGGGAGAGGATCTGAGAGATCCAGTAGGGAGGGCAGGGTGGGAGGGGGACATAGTGGCGTGAGACAGCACTGGTTGCAAGGGCAAGCATCTAGGAGCAGTGCAGGCAGTTTCCTTCTAATGAGCTGTGTGATCACCCATGAGCATGGAGGGGTTAATGTTTCCTCTGCAGTAACTCCACTTTTTAGCACAATGTCTTCAGATGCAAAGATGAGACCTTGTGAATAAACCCCATAGCAAAACTTCCCTTGATAATCTGCTAAACTTGCAACATTTTCCTTCTTGAGTATATGTGTCTGCTCATGTGTATGTTTTTAGAGCTTGCAGCCCCTGGAAATTATCAGTAAGTGTAATTAGGCATCACAGTACTGTCACTGTAAACCACAGACCTGCTGATATCATTTTTTCATTACACTTTTGGAATTAACTTTGGTTCATTTTTGTCGTACTGAGGGCAGTGGTGGAGAAAATATCTGTGTCCCTTGGCTTTCTCTGGAATTAGTATGGCATCGCACACTCAGTACCCCTGGAGAAGCTTTGTATTAAGTGCTTGACTTGAATATCATGCAGTGCAACACTGTGGGTATGGTTAGGAAGAAAAAGACTGTGCCATGGCATTGAACCTTCTCAGAAAATGCCAGCAGTGAGGGCTAGCATCATAAGTGCACCAGAATTATAACAATCTGAATTTGTCCATTGCTGAGAAAGGTGAGTAATGTTAACTCACATCTGTAAAAAAATTTGGTTTATATTGTGGACGAGTCTCACTGTGATTAACCTCTTTCAGAGAGTGGGGAACAAAACTGGAGTCTGCTTGGGGTTTTGGTTTATTTGTTTGGAGTTCTTTTTCAGATTTTTTTGTTGTTTTCTTATCAATGATTTTAAATTCCAGCTACTAACCTTTAGTGATGAATAGCATCTTGTAACAGTTACAGATGAAAAGCCAGGACATTGTTCAGGTATTACAGAGCAGGTTGATAACCTTAAGCACTTCAGAAAGGAGCATTGTGAGATAATCTTCCTGCTGGCATGTGTAAAGGGGCATTTTCCGATACAGGGAGAGCTGCTCCCTGCAGATCTCATCCTTTCACTCCAGCTGCAAAAAATACAGCATCCTGTTTCCTCAGCGCACCGTCAACTCTGCTAGGGATAGATGAGGAAGAAGGTGCCCCCATGGGTAGTTTATAGTGTAATAATCTGCTCCAGTGTTCATTAGAACAGATGTCTCAGAGAACAGTGCTAATTTTATTCTGAGCAGGGTCAGAGAAAAGAAAACCTGGGTGTGACCTGCACCTTCCATTGCAGTTCTAATTAGTCAGTCACTACTTTATGCCCAGAATACAAGGGACTTCATAGGCTCTCTACATAGCACCATGTGCAGCAGGCAGCATTGTTTGTAGGATATTGTATTTGGCACACAATAGGGGTGCAAAACAAAACTGAGTACAGGCACAGGTATAAAGCTCAATGTGATCCATTGTGGTTATTTGGGGGGTTACGAAATGAGCTACAGCTGCCTACAGCACTCTGCATACTCTGCTCAGGGTAAGCAGGTCATCTGTTGCTCTGAAGGGAAATTTTTCTCTCTTCCAACTCCCATCCTTTTACTGTGGCATTTCCTGAACACTGTGTTGCATGCTTCCTTTATTGTCCCCACTTTTCACACTCCTCTGGGACACGTTGTATGTGGAACTAGTTATGACTGCTGTAATCTCTAAAGTCTTTGAGTTTTGCAATAGACTCTGGTATCATTAAAGACATCCTTTCACTGGCCTCCTGCCATGCTTTTCAAGGAAGCACAAAGGTGAGAAAGGTTAGTACTTCAGTACAGATAATAGCTAAATATGTCTGAAAGGAATGGAGGGTTTTGTGCCTCTGTACAATGGTTATGTCCTTTCTGTGATAGAGTGGCAGTGCTCTTGCATTCTGATATCCCAGGAGCCTGCAGCAGGCAAGCTTCTCTATTTTATTTATAAACCCTTTTTGAATCCAAGATAGCTGAAATCACAGGATTTGCTTCCTGGAGTTTAAATGATTTCCGGCTGCCGCACAATCATTTTTCTCAGTGTCCTAATTTGCTTGCCGCTTTATCCTTACAGCATAATCTAAACCTTTGTCCATTTCAAGAATACTAGTCCTGACACTACCTAATTTTATTTACAGGTTACAATTATGATGGTTCCTTCAGTTAAATCAGCCAAAAACCTCAGACCTTGCCAGAATACATATGGCCAGACCATCTTTTTGTAAGGTGCATTTCCTGACACATCCTTGGTTTCCTTGAGTCGGGATAATTAGTGCTTTTTATCAACTGAATCTCTAGCCTGTTTTGTGGTTCAGAAAAAGGACTAAAAATATATTCTATTTGTTTTAATGTTTACAGAACTGTTATTTGACTCTGTTTCTATTTGGCTGCATTTTATTATCACATTTGTGACACACAGTTAGCTGTGCCTTTTATAAAGCTTTGAGTACAGGAACAGTATTGAAGTGTTCATTAAAATGTTTGTTTCTAGGGACACATGCTGCCAACACTTCTCAACTGTGAATCCCTGCATTTCTGTTTTCCTTGGCAAGTCCTATCCTTCTCTCTTAAATTAAGAATAGATCATGTCTCAAAATGAGGCCAAAGGACACCAAAAATTATTAGTGAACAGTTCTTGCCCTTTCTTTTCAGCTGATGGAAACATTTCTGTCATCCACAGCCACAAAGCCCTGACTTTTTAGTGCCTTCAGTCTTTAACTTAGTACTTTTCCCTACTGAACTTTTTTTCCACGAGGAAAAAAACCATGTCAAGGTATGAATTTCGGATTAATAAAAGACCTCAGTTAAGCTTACCTCCATTGAGAGCTAAATCCTCTACACCAAAGATAAAAAGGTCAGGTCTTTGTGCAGCACGGGTGAAACTGTATCCCTTACCTACATCATATTACAGGAATTAATACTTTTGTGAAATTCCATGCTCCCTGTAGGTTTCCTCTGCTTACAGCGGTCAGATGACAATGTGAAGACTAATTCACATCCCCCCTTTCCAGATTGTCTTTTGCAAAGGGCTAAAAATTGGCTAAAAATAGTCATGGTCTGCAGGGTTCCTAACCTAGACAGGGTAATTGTGTCTATGTTTTCCTCTTGAAGAGGTCACATGGAACCAGAAAATTAGCTTGGAATCTCAGCTAGATTTTAGGTGAATATGAGCAAGACCAATGAAGAGCTAACTAAACCAGCACTCAGGATAATGACTAAAGCAAAGATAGGAGTTTGTACATCAGTTAATTGTCAGACAGCTTCTTCCTCTTCAGGGTTGCTCTTAAACAACTTCACATATGAGGTGAATTCTGCATAGTTGTCTGTGTGTCCTAAAGACAAGTCTTTTCACTGTTTCGGAAGCACTGGCTCTGGGTTTCCTCACTGCCAACCGTCTCCATCTTTGCACTGGCATGGCACCTCTGTTTTTTTTCCTGCCTGTTTCTGTCCCTGGGAACCTATGTGCTCTTGGCATGCTCAGTAGTTTCCATGATACACAAGCTCTTGCACTCTGTTCAGGGGGATCAACTTGATTCAAAATAGCTGCCAGGACAAGGCTTCCTCCCTGCTATCCTGCACCGTGAAGCACTGTACAGGACATAGCAAGAGATGAACAAATTAAGTGAACACCATGCATGACAAATCCTGGACCCAGTCTGGAAGATTTACATAGGTTAGGAAAACCCATCAGCTTTACAAGTTACATTAAGTGACAGGATGAGACTTACCTTCTTTTAAAGTAATATCTGTCTGGAGAAATGAAACATGCATCTTTACCTGCACTGAAGGTTTGTACAGAGGACAGACAAGAAAAAACTCCTTCAAGCAGTAAAATAATATGCACTTTTCCTTTGTGTTATTAAAGTAACTTAAAAGAACACCACTGATAAAATGCATTATCTACTTGTTGCTTATTAGAGAGTCAATTTGTTTTTGGAGAGATAAAAAGTGCATTCTCTTTAAGGGTGTATCAAGGCTGCAGTCCTCAATCTGTCTGTGTCATGCTGCAGTGCTCCCAGACTGGCATGCCCTGGCAAAGAAAAAAAAGGGGAAAAAAAAAGAGAAGAAGATACATCCCATACTGGTCACCCATTCACAGTATTTGGTAACTAACAAGATTACTGATGTTTGTTATAAAATCTTAAATGACACCATCCAGCATAAACCAGCTTTCTGTTCTCAAGGAAAATGAAGGGTAGATTGCGAAATGCTGTTTTTCTTTCTCTTCTCTAATGTTTGTTATTGATTTCAATTTGAAAAGAAGCTGTGAATATTTTGAAAATAGTAAATCCTCGTCGAAATTACTATTGACAAAAGGCTTCAGAAAGTGAACAACCACAATTCAGAAGGTACAGACTGCGTGGTGTCAAAGGTTTAGAGCAAACTAGATAACGATTTTTTTCCAGACTGTTGAAGACTTTTTTTCCTTTCTTTTTGCTAAGTAATAGCTTATTAGAGATGCAGTAAAGCACTGAAGCATCACACAACTAATCATACTGACTGACAAGGCAAAGTATGTGCTTGACAACTACCATTCAGTAAATACAATTTAAAGTTAAATTATATGTTTTGAAAAACAGTATTTCCTTCAGGGCTTTTTTAATCCATTAAACCTTCTGTCACAAAATATCACTTGATATGAAAAATGATGAAACATTTATGTGGATGGAGAGAGCATCCATGCTCACATTAGAGTGGACAAAGATTATTATTATTTTTTATTAGGAATGTGATATTTGATCATCTTGTTAAATTGGTAAGGATGGATCAGAACTGTGAAGTCTTGTTCAGAGAATAAACCACTCATGAATTTTATGAAGTGGAGAAAAACAAAAACCCCAGCTGTTCTGCAGCTGTTTACTCTAGGATTTCTTGCAACTTCCTGTCAAGCATGTAGCTTGTATTTGCCAGGTTTAAGGGAAAGATGATGCATTGCTTGAAAACCATTTCAGTAAGCATAAAGTCATAAGTATTGCACCTTGACTTTCATCCCTCTCTTGACAGGTTCTATTATTAAGATTTGTAATTTTCTTTCCCTCTTCTGTTCCTGTCCTCCAATTTTCCTTCATTAATTTCTCTCAGCAATATCTGTGATGCTATTTTGAAATGTATTCAGGTTTTTCTTCCCTGCATTATATGAAATTGTCGCTCCTTGTATTCTTTGTTTTATCATTTGCTCAAATATTGTGGGTTTTTTCTAATTCTAAGCCTACCTGCTGCTATTGCTTATTTTTCAAAATGTCTAATAACTTTTACTGATTTCATATTTTCTGATCTTAGACTAGCTCTCCTTTTTCTCAGAAAACTTGTATGGTTTTGGGGATTTTTTTTGTCACTGCTCTAGGCAAAGATTTGATTCAGACACTGGTTTTGAAAGCACTTAGCAGAGAAGAAATGAAACTGAACATGCTTAATTTTTCCTAAGTTTAATGATATATCGTCTTCTTTCCTCATTGTTGCTCTCATGTGGCATCCTTGCATTGACAGTGGTAATAGCACTTGTTAGTACACAATGTTCCTGAAAGCTTATTATGGTTAATAAGCTGCAGTTTTATGGTTGGCATATTGAGTGTCTGTATAGCTCCTGTGTGTTATTTGAGATTCTTCTTTCACGCGCACGAAGAATTGAGGATGCCTGTCTGTTTTCCTGGTAGAGAAATTTTCTTCTTCTGTTATCTTTCTCAGAATCTGTAAAAATTGTCATTTGAGGGATGAGTTTTGTCTACTGTACTTGCTCTTGGAAACTGCAGTAATGGTAGGTCAAAGTGCCTCAAAATAGTGAGCTGGAATACTGGGATTTGGTGTCAAAAATAGAAAAGAATACCCACTGACCCAAGTATCTTTTATTGGCTTTTCATTTTGTCTTTCCAGGCTCTGTCATTTCTCCTTGATTTCACTACAAGACTGAAGAGGAACATAAACTTGATGAACAAGTCATTGCTGAATCAGAGGATGTTGTAAATGGCCAAAATATGATGGGATTCTCATTTAGTATTATACAAATTTTTGATAACGCAGTCACTAATGGCTATTAAAAAGTGTGTTTTGTGTGTTTCTCTTCAGGAAATCCTTGCTCTACTGTAAGTCTTTACCATGAGGAGTATGGCTCTTTACTTCTGCCTGCTTCATTTCCATCTCAGCAACTAGTCACACTCAAAAGCAGGAGTCTGGATGTATGAGTCTTTGGAGTAGCAGTTGTTAGAGCATATTTGGAAGCTTTCATGCTGACCTCCTTTCTGATCTTTTTCCTTAATTAGTGCTTGTCCTCTCTTCCTGGATACTCCTTTTCTGAATTTAGACAAAATAACTATTATGAGTGTGGGATAAGAACTGATCAAAGAGATGTGTTTTTACTGAACATAAATTTTGGGGTTTGTGTCAGTAATCAATGACTATGACTGCGACTATGCTTTTGTATATCTAAAGATATGTGTTGCTTCAGGCTTCTCAGACAGCTACTGAATCTGCTAGGGGAAAAAACATTGTCTACCAAAAATGGCTCTCTTCCCCCTTTTGCAAAAACTCTTCTCCTTCCATTCTTAGGCCAGTGTAATTTTCTACTAACCATCTTGTAGTTTTGGACTATTTTGACATATGTGGAATTACTTAATTTTGTTTGTTACCACACATCAATAATCAGTTCTCAGAAGGCTAAGGAGTTGCAGTTTTAGAAAAAATTATACATGACTATTGTAAAAATTTCCCCTGTATTGTTTACAGGCTACCTAATTATTAAAATACCAAAAGAAATTATATTGATACATAAGAGGCTGGGAATCACAAAGAGTGAGACAGGTGACCATAGACATATTGAGAATGTGATCTTTAAGGGCAAAATGCAGCCACTCAATTGTATTTAATACTTACAGGACACACTATCACCTTCTAAACTTGGAGACCCAAATAAACAGAAAATTAAGTGTAATCTGAAAAAAAAAATTAAATGCAAGGAAATTGCCAGAGAGATTTTATCAACTAAACTGCATGTCGCATGGTAATACGATTGAGAGATAACAAAATATTGAATGCTTGTGGAAAGCAGTTAAACAATGTTTTGGCCAACCAACTCTATCCATTTGTATATTCAATATGAAATATTGAACCAGTAATTTTTTGTGATTCACAATGCACTTATAGACCCATGTTTGAAGCAGCATGTAATTATTTTTGTTTTATGAGAAGAATAGTTGAGCAACTGAAGTTACCCTCTGAAGAAATATCAAATATATCTGTTAGAAGCCCCCTTGAAACTTGTTTCTTTGTGAAGGCTACCACCCAAAAATCCCTGATCATGCAGCCACACATCAAAGGTTGTTTGACTTAAAATTAGGTACTGAAATTGAGGTTTTTACTTCTGGTTGGATTAAAACATTATCATATTTGTTTACAGTTGCAGTGGCAGTTGTCTTAATTGTATATCTGAAGAAAATTCCCATGAATTAAGAAAGCTGGACTGTATAAAGGCATTGGACTAGGTAACCGTTAAAGATTCTTTCTGGTCCAAACTACTCTACAATTCTATGGTATCCCAGTTTCAGTGGGTGCAGTTGCTGACACATGCAGAGCACACTGAAAAGACTGCATGTTCCACAAAGTTATGGCACAAGAAATTTTTCTTGCCCAGCTTGATTCCAGCTTGATGTAGTGTCCTCGAAGTAAAGCATCCTACCAGACATAATGTGTGGATTTAGTGTTGATCCTTGGGCCTTGTTATGTTGTATGTCATGGGAGTATCAGATTAGCAGGAAAAGAAATAGACTGATTTTAACAACATCTCCAGTGTTTTGTTAAAATGCAGATCAAAGGGAGCCTGAAATAAAGGAACTGAATGAGCAGAAAGCCATTAGTGATTTTTATGAAGCTGTGTCAAGTTACAATTGTACTATGTGTGAATGAAAAGGATCTGCCTAGGGTTATGGGCAGAGAGTGAATTAGCACATGGAGCAGAGGTGTTCTTTATGCCATTGCATGATTTTCATGGTGCTCAAGAGGATGAATCGAGCAAAGAGCAGTTTCTCACCTATGTTGCATCTGTTTGGCATTCAGCAAACTGGACTATATCTGTTTAGGACAGATGAAGGAAAAATGACTGGAAAATTTGGCTCCCTCAATTTCCATCCATACTGATCTGCTGAGGTCAGGATATGCACTGGAGAAGACCCAGGCAAAACTGTGCTTGCAATATCTCATAGAGTAAATAACTTAAAGCAAGTTAGTCTTCCTGCTGCAGAACACAGGGCATTTAAATAATTTACTTGAGTATACACTTATGTTTTGCATCAGGGAAAGAAGTGCTGTCTTTCTTTTAATCAGTCAAACTGGTGGAGTGTTTCCTAGGAAAAGGCTGATTTTTAAAAGGTGACTATCAGTTAGTCTTGCAGTTCATTTGACAGTGCCGTCCATTACAGGCAGATTTCTGTCTCTGCAGTATGAAACATCATCTTCCAAAAGAAGGACATTTACATGTATCTCAAATCTTTTTTCCCTTGGTTTCGTGTTTCTCTAGACTAATTAAATTAAATTCTGCAGTGTGTCAGGTTAAACTCACTGACAGGAATAATCTGAAAATTTTCACTGTGGTTCTCATCCTGGCACTCTCACCGAAGACAGCAATTTTCTTCTCAAAAACTTGGTTCTGTAGCATCTGAAACACCCCCCCTCCCACTTTAGGCACAGTTTTAGTAAGATTTGATAGATTTCACTGATGAGAAAAAGATGCCAGTGGCTAGCTCCAATAATAAAATAAAGCTTTCTGTGAATGTTTCTAAGTAAACTTCTAGTCAAGGTTATATTTAATGCAAAGTCAACCTTACTTGTGGGGTTTTTTTTGAGGACTGAAAGAAAAAATATCATTGTTTTGATGATGACCTGAAGAATGAAGGGGCAGTCTCAAGTGATCTGTGACAGCAGAATATTTAAGTACTCAGAAGAAAGTCAATGTCAGTGCTCAAGTTGGAACCAGAAAAATGACGCTTGAAGTTGAAGCCTTGTATAAGAAGAAGGTAAAACTGAACTCATCTGAAGCCACCAGGACTGAGCCCTAACAAGGGTTTCCATTATGTTTTGTTAACATTTGTGGATAACCACAGAAGACAACATATGTTGTGAGGATTTTTCATCCAGCTTTATCAATCTTGTCTGTTTTTTGCAGATGTGAAAAATAGTAATACTTAAAAAAATAGGATCCATTATCCTTTGTAAATGAGAATGTACAAAAGATCCACTTTAGGGTAACTAAAAGGATCCTACTACTCAGTTTGTATGTATGTGTCTCTTTTGGAAAACTATGAGAAAATATAGATGCAATCTAGAGTGCAATTTCTCAGTTTAAGCATAAAGCAAAATTTTAATTGCATTTTTCTTTATATTTATGGCATGAAAAAGTAAGACATGAAAAACAAGGGGCATGAAAAAATGTCCTACATTACTAGAAAGTAGAATTTTCCTTTTTTTTAAATTAGTTTACCACCTTGTGGGGGGTTGGGGTGTTGTCCCTTTTTTTTCTCTTTACCTATGGAATTTTGCCCCATTTGTTG
>VXBU01016903.1:2067806-2095016 GCA_013400315.1 Bombycilla garrulus
TCTCAGACCCCCCTGTACAGATCTCCAACCCCCCTGTACAGGGCCCTAAACCCCCCTGTACATACATTCAAATTATCTTCTTTTTACTTATAACTACTACTATTTTACTATCTAAGTTTTTGTGACCTGAAATTCCTCATACAAAGCTGACAACCTGTTCCATGGGTTAGAATCAGAGTTACAGGTATTTTTAGTATCATTCCAGGGTCCCTGACACCTCTGGCAAGGCTGAAAAGCCTCCTGACCAGGTTTTGGGTCGGCCAAAGGCATCATAGGAACCCCCTGGGTTCCAATAGCTATTGTTCATTTGTATCTTGTTATACTCATTAGTAAAGGACTGTTATTCCTCCCCATATTTTGCCTGAAGGACGCTTAATTTCAGTAATTCGGAGAGAGGGGGGTTTCTGAGGGAGGGTTCTGCCTTTCCCAGCAGATACCTGTCTTCAACCCAAGACACACCTCTCTCAGTTCTGTAGTAATTGTTGTTTTTCCCTGCCACATTTACTGCATTTTAATCTGCAAACACCTTTTCACTGATGGCCTAAAAACTGTTAGGAATTCAAAGTGCAAGTTTTGTTGTGTGTACAGCACAGGGATCAGCAGAATCAAAATCTGGGAATCAAAACAGACATGGCTGACATGTTCAAACAGACCCCTGTCTTACAATGGCTTGTGAATCTGTGTAGTGATGTGGTGTGAGTGATGATGAATGAGTACTGGTTTCTGCTGAAAATTCAGTTCTGTGTGAATACCTGAAAACAATTCGTGTTGCTATTGATAAGCAATGATGATGTTTTGGAAGAAGATTTTGAATTTGGCTCCTACAACAGACAGGCTATATAACTCTGTATCAGCGCAATGTCAAAGCTTCAAGGCAGCTCTGAGTGAGCTGATGAATCTAATGTTTATTCACTTCTGACGAATTTCTTGAGACTGTTATTGGTAGACTAGCTAAGTGGGCAGGTTTTGGACCTTCCTCATAGTCCCTGATATTCTTTACTTACTCTCAAGAAATAAAGCCTACTATTTCTCCTTGCACATACCTGCAGAAATGGAGCTGCCCATGTAGGAAGGTCAGTGGTAGAAGGGGAACCTTGGCATATTGTAGCACTGCCCCAGCGAAGCCACAGGGAAAAGACAGTTAAAAAAGCCACTCCTCACCTTGGTGTCAAAAGACTTTTGGTTAATAGGAAAATCTGCCCTGTTCTATACAAAGTTTTTGAATATAAATTAGTTGAAAGTTAGAGGTAAACTAAGAAAATATCACAAACAAATTTTAAATGTCTTATGAGCATTTAAATGTCTTATGAGTATTATTTTGATTAATTTTGGTTGAATAAATATTATTGAAGAATTATATTGGAATACATGTTAATCTGAATAAATATTGTCTGACACAAATATCACTTGCTCCAGTCCTCATCTCTGTCTTCTTTAATTTCATATTGAAAAATATGTGAAAAATATTATCAAGATTTTATTTAAAACTAACTTTACCTTCAATCTATGGTAGGGCACATTTTATTAATCGTCATACTAACCATTTTCTAGTTTTCCCTAGAGTAATCTCTAACTGTCAATCCACCTTTTCTTTCTCAATCAAGACATGCCATGGCAATGTTTATTGCTTAACCTGTCTTATCAATATACTTTTCAATGTTTGCCTAACTGAATAAAGTGGATGTAAAACTGTATATTCAGCAAAAAAGGAATTATGAAAACCAGATCTTAATTGCATTTTTGCAGTCAATTCATTGCAGCTTTTGTTGTGAATTAATTTTTATATACTAGATACTTAATTACAGTGTTTTGAAGGAAAATTTTAATAATTTCATAACTGCCCACAGTGAAAAGAAAATAATCTTACAGCAAAAGCTTTTAAACAAAGTATTTTGATTAACCTATTTATTTTTCTTTCTAATTTCTTTTTAGCACTGCTCAAATTCTGCATAATACTTGTTTCAGTCAGCGCAAGCCACTCTTTGCTGTTCAACGACCAAACTGAAACATCCTCTATTCCCTCAGCTCTGCCTGTTTGCAAATTCCAGCTTTTTATGTCAGCTTTGCTTCATCAGTTCATACATTTGGAGGCCAACAGAGATCACTAGATCACTTAGACTGAGCTAAATTTAACCCCAGCAATTGTACCAGCAGTACAATTTCACCTAGTTAAGCTCTGTAGTAAGCCAGATAACTTGCAATGGGCTCAAGCTTGTCCCAGAACATCTGTCAGTCTTGATTTGAGGATTTCAACAACTGGGGAAATATCACCATTTTACTTGATGGCTCTGATAGTTAATCACCACTGCAATTAAAAAATTGCCTCGTTATAAGTTTGAATATGTCTAGCTGCAAGCTCCAGCCATTAATTCTTGTTATAGCTTTCTGCGCTAGATGAAATAGCCCTTTGGTGTCCAACATTTCTCTCTGCTCTGCATAAAGTCAATGCCAGAAAAATACAGTAAGCCTCAAAAGATGTCCCATTTGAGAACAGTTAGGCAGTGATGTTTGGATGCTCTCTTTACTCTCTAGGTTCTGCAAAATCTACTCACAAAAGAAAACTTGGCTGTACTATTTGGCATCTAGCTAGAAACACCATGGCTGAGAACATAATTATATATTTTTTTAACCTTGCTTTCTAAGGAAAATGGGCTTTTTAAATCTTACTATTTCTGTTCCTTTATCTTCTGCCCTCATTTCCCAGAGAACTTGGGAGCTGACTGAATAATTCCAGCCATATGTGATGGTTCAGGAGAGATCACAAAGCTTTTGTGCTCCTTTAGGTTTTGATAGAAGGCAGAGGGAGGAGAGAGATTTCTGTTCAGCTTGCTGTTGTCCCCATCCCTCACCCAGCAAAGGAATAGCTGCTGCAGTCTGTTAAACTTGAGCTGGTGCCACCCAGCCTGTCAGGATCTGAATGGTTCCATTTTAGATGTGAGCAGGAGCAGGATGCATTCGCCAGCCGGGAGCTGTGGGAGGAGTATAGATGATGATGAGGAGAAAGGGTTGTTAGGGCATGGCAGGAGGAGATACTGCAGGAAACAGCAGTCACAGGGATAAATGCTGGATTCCTGAACTGGAGCAGGTTGGAAGGGATTAGAGGGTCATAGGAGGTTTCCTGGAGGAACCCATTTTTCTTTAGTTTCTGACTCAGATTGTCACAACAAAATATATCTGTAAAAAGTTGGTGTGCTAGCTCTGAATATGTCAGCAAACCCCACAATATATTTTTCATGACCACAACAAAGTGTCTTTTCATTATATTCTGCAGCTTCTTATTCTAAAAGGAGTTTCAGGTTATTTATATGTGTAGCTTATAACCAAAGATAAATTTTTGATGTCCACTTGGTATGCAGCATGGTTGGAATGCATTTTTTAAAACTATTTTCAAAGCTTTAATCCTGGCTTTGTGGCAGAAAAAAAAAATATAATTTGGCCTTGTGCTGTCATCTTCAGAAACTATTTTTTAGGCCTAAGCTATAACTGCAAATCAAAATATCAGGTTTTTGCTCTCTTATTTTTTTATCTTTTCAATATCTTTTCTGTCAGGCTTATTTTACATGTTTCCTTCACAACTAAAGCATGTGACAGGAAAATAACCTTTCAGGACTAATTAATAAAGATGATATTTCGGTTGGTGAAAATACATTTTAATTTAATTAACTGTGCCATTTACCTGTTGGAATTGTTACAGCTTGTTATTAAGAGTTTTCAATAAAGGGTTAGCCCAAAAGATATGTTAGGGTATAAATAGGTGAGTCCTGAGTTCTTGACAGAAACTTATAGTGACATAATTTTGCTTCCATTTCAAAGTCATTTTCTTTCCAAAGCCTTCTCTACTGCATACATCTCATATTGAAAAAATGGCTGAAGACTTTAAACCTAAAAAGAGTTTATTTACTGAGGAACTCCCCTCCTGTGGGAAGAGCACACTTCACAGCATCATCTGCTATGTGTAAGAGAAAGCTAAATAAGCATGGACTCCTGGCAGAATTGCTGCATTGACTTTAAGAGCAAATTTCATACTTCAGGGTAGTGTTCTTCAGGATTCTGAAAAAAAGACCATTTCTCAAGTAGGTTTTGGGCTTTCTATTTCTTTTTCATTCTTTAGAACCCTTATCATTCATGTCACATGTTGTTCTTCAATCTGATCTCTCAAAAAAACAGTGAAACTTTTAAAACTATTTTTAAAAAGTATATGAAATAAATTTGAAAGGAAAATTCAGATTTGAACCTCCACTATATTTCTCAATTGCCAAAATCTGTAGACTATTCCTACAATTTTAAAGGAAACTTGAAGAGGAAAAGCAACCCTCTATCCTTAATATTGTGCATATCCTTATTTGACACCTCAGAACACTAAGATGAACAGAAGGTCAGATGAGAAGCATTTTAAACTGGCTTATATTCCCCTTAATCAGCATTAACTTCACCACCAGCTGCATAAAACTCTGGCTATTACAGATCAATATAAATATTTTTTTAATAATCAATAGAAACATTTGTCTTAACTTCATTGGTGCTTGCTCTAGTCCCTAATTCAAGTAAATCCTAATTACAGACTTTCATTGCCGCAGCTAACATGAAATAATGAGTCCCATGTTAATCCTCATTACCCAGCTTTCTCAGCCCTTGCAATGAAGAACAAATGGACTAAACTTCAGTATTACATTTCTGAAGCAGTCTCTTTTCAACCTAAAAGCAGTCAAACAATTACACAGTTTTAAATAATACTAAAATTGTCCCTTTATTTTTGCAAACCACTCTGTCATCTTTTCATGTGTGTTTAGCTTATTCAGTACCTGGATTTCAAAAGCACCTAATTCAAGCTTCTTAGATCATTAAAATTTACATTAAACTTCTTTGCATCAGTTGCCTCTGATTGCAGCCAAAGGAGTACTGATGGATAATGGAGCATGACAGAGCCAGACTACATGATGGCTGAATCAAGGAGCTTTGTTTAAAAAGGACATAAAACCTCCAATAAAACAAAGAGGAATTAAAATGTGACAGTGGATGAAGTAATATCATTAAGAACAAAATGAAAGATCAATGAGGAAGGCAGTGCTAATATTGATAACAGCAAAAACTGTGCTGCAATCCAATTAGTACCTAATGAAAGATGGGACAGAGAGTGGTCAAACACACCAGTGTTTAGAGCATTTATGAAGCAATTGCAAGACTACAGGCAAACACAGGAAGAACTAACAGGAGGTGTGGACAAGGTGAAATTCAGTACAGGACGGACTTACAGAAACAGGCCTGGAAAGCAATGACTGAAACAGAACTATAAATTGTGTGCTGCTCATGAAGAATGAAATAGGGGCTTACCTGTCCTCTTCTATTATCTTTAATTGGCAGTACAAAACTGGAAGCATTTCCACAGACAAAACACAACCCCCTAGAAAGGCATAAATGAGGGAAGAAGAAAGACTTCTCTTGCTGTAGTGAATGATTGGATCCTGGTGTTGAATGCCACTATCAGATGTGGCAAATTTTTCTGCAGAGACAAATGCTGTTAGAAATGTGGTCCTTATGAAAAATGTTAACTTCTGAAACATTTGTTAGGCAATACAATTCATCCCTAATGTGAAGGTCTAACACTTCTTGTTCTAACAAGATTTTTCTTTTTTTCATTAATGGGGTCATAAGGTAAGAACATGTAACCTTATCTGGGGCCTGCTTTAGTTAACTGATTCATCTATAGTCTAACTACAAGCAAAAAGATGTGGATCAACATTCTGCAAGTTGATTGTTTAACCTTGGTGAAAATATGAACAGGAGGACTGGTTCTGTCCAGATTTAAATTTCCAGAGGGAAGTTTAGAAAAAGAGTATAAAAGACTCAACATTTGAGTACACAAGAGGTCCAGGGGTCCCCTCAGTCAAGGGTGTTTATACTACTAAGCAACTTTATCTCAGTCAAGGGAAGAGTTTTCAGAGGAGAGCTCCAGAGGAATAAGGGAGGATATTAAAAATAATTGGAGCATATTTTGAGAATAAGAAACATTATGAACTATTACAGAAGACTGCCAAGTTGTCAGTGAACACAGAGATAAGATGAAATCACCAGAAGATGATTCAGAGAAAGGGAGAAAGGGCAGATGAAGGGAAGGAGAGAAGGGAGGATACAGACTGTAATGAGAAAACATGGATAAGTTTGTTGGAGAAGAGTCAATATGGCTCCTATGAAACACTTCACAAATCAGTTGTTTGAATTAATCACGAGCAATGTGATCAAGCAGAATCCGGGTGACATATGTCCTCTGAGTAGTGGCTTAAAAAGACTCTCAAAGAAGCTTTGGTGCTACTGGGATTATAGAGATGATCACTACATAGATAAGTAGCCCATTAAAAATTAAGAACTGGAATTAGGGGGTCATCTTTCTCTGTGCAGCAAAGTGTACAGATGCACAAAGTTATCTGGGGTATGAAAAATGACATTCTATCGCAGAGTCACAGAAGGGCATTGTGATACTGACAGACTAACTGACTGAAATAAAATGTGAGGTGGAACTTAGCACAGATATATTCAAGATATAGAGAGAAGAAAATCCTGCCTTGTAAAGAGGTATTTATTGTACCTGTTCTGTCTGTCACCATTCCAGAAAGAGATTGCAGAATTACAACAGATATTTCTTGTTAAAGGTTCTGCAGAACCAGCCAAATCCAGCAGATATGCAGGTCTGGCCAGTAGCAAGTTACTGGCACATACAGCTATGGGCCTGTAACTTAAAGCCTTCTCTTTCCTCATCCTTGGTCCTTTCTCCAAATATTTTTACGTAAATATTTTACATAGTCCTACAAACCCTTTCTGGATACTCATCAGAAATGTCACACAAGTTCCCTGAAACAGTCCCTAACTCTCATGTTTCCATTCCTTATCAGTTGTGCTGCTCAGGGCAATTTTTAAGGCTGTGCCCAAGCAGTTCCCTTGATGGCCATCAAACAGTGACCAGAAAGCTCTGTTCTTCCTTACTGTCCCCATGATCACCTCTTCCTATTGCAATGTATGAGGGAAAGTATCATTATATTCTCACAGTTGTCTAATTTTTTTGTCTGCGTCTCATGCCAATTATTTTAGGAGACATGACACTGGGATAGGATGACATTTTGCTGAACTGATTGTAGCTAATTTATGTAATTCTGTGGAAAATGAAGGTTCACTTGGCTAAAGTGACAGTGAAAAATGCCTCTTGTTAGGAGCTTCCAAAAGAAATTCTGCAGTAAGTTATCTTAGTAGCCAAGGTCAATGTAACTGGCATAGATCTTGTCCAGAGTGGTCTAAATACTCTCATATTAAAGACCACTGGAGTTCTGGATGTGGAATACTTTATTAGTCACTCACCTAGAACCTTTACATTACTGGAGCCTGGAGAAGGCAGAAGAAAATAAATCTGTTTCTTTTCAAAATACAGAATTACTAAATCTTAGAACGATTTGGATTGGAAGGGACCTTTAAAGGCTGTCTAGTCCAATCCCTCTGCAGTGAAAAGTCAATTCATCTAAAAAGATATGCAAAGACCAGTTGACCAAAGAAGAAGGATTCATGCTGAATTTCCTTATTAAGCAGCCAGGATGAAATGCCAAATTAATCCCTCTTGTGAATCCTTGTTACTCTATATACAAATATTCTGCTTTTGACGTGCTGTCAAGTGTAGCCTTGCACACTCTGCAAGCAGATTGACTTCCTTCATAGAATTGACTATAGAATTTGGCAATTTTTCTTGCTTCTTGGGCTTTTTCTGAAGTTTCATTAAAATGTAAAAGAGATGTCAAACCTGTGTAAAAAAAATTTGTTTTTCTAAGTACAGCACTTTTAACATACTGAATTTTAAATTTCATTTGAAACTTGTAACTTACTGCTAAAATGTCTTCGTAAAACTTCTGAATAATAAGTAAGATTTAATGGTCTGTCATTTTAATGTGAATTCTTTCAGCAGTCAGTACTGAACTGGATTTGCTGTAATTCAGTTGCTCCCTAAAATTCAATAAAAATAAGTGCATTGATATTAGCAGTGGATGTTGACTTTTGATTTAGAAAGCAAAGCAGATTAATTATAGCATATAATGAAGGGTGTCTTTTTTGTGACAATATAAAGTATCTCTTGTATGTAAACTCAACTATAATTCTGAATTATTTTCTGGCTATCCTTTATTAAAATCAAGTTTTGGGCAATTTGTCAATGAAATGGAACAATATCATCCAAATGTTGATGTTGCCCAAAAGCCAGATTGTCCTCATAAGTCAGCAATAGATTGGACTTCTTTCTGAAAAAAAGTTGTTTTCCTATCAGGACTGGTCAATATGAACAAAACAGAGCCAATAATAACATGATCACCTCAACAATATGTTGAAAGCAGCAGAAGCTGATTGCATGCATGGTAATTATAAAGCTGACAGAAAAAAATAAAAAGCAATAAGAGGAGCTCAAAAGGATCTCACATTGAGCTTCTCTATTGTATCACAAGAGGTTTATAGTACTTTGAAGGTGTCATTTTTCATCATAAAACATTTCATGCTTAGAGGCTATTGAGCCCTTTAATTTTACTGATATTGTGTTTAAAAAAAAATGTATCTCAGAAGAAAACTGGGACCAAGGCAATAAATGTAAATTTGTAGGAAGACAACTGCAGATATATTTATGTCTACTTTAGTGCCTGCTGCTCCCCGAGATCCTTTTTTGGTTTCAATCAAAGATGTTCCTTTTGTGATATTTGCACTAAATAAACACAAAGCTTGTACCTGGTGCCCACTGCAAAGACCCATGTCTGTGTCCACAGGTGTTCACTGTCTGTAGGATATAGAGAAAAATTGTACCTCAAAAATTGTAATCTCACATCTAAAACTTGCAGAAAAACATATATGAAAGAGACTAAGGTATAAAAAAGATGTTAAAAAGAGCATTCCTCTCTGGTGGCTGGAGAACAAACTTTCTGGACACCTAATTGAGGGTCTAGCTGGAGTTTGTTTAAAGTGAGGTAATGTCACCTGAAATTCCACCTCTTACAGTAACCATAGGTGCATAAGATATTTGAGGGTGAGTCATCTTCCAATTGTAATATTAAACCACTTGAAAGTTATCTGTAGCCCTAAGGAACAAATTTTATTCCTAAAAGAAGAATAAATGTGACTATCCCAAACATATGTTACCTAAATATTGTGCCAGACACAATAAGGGAATGTCTCTTGCTCTTTTATTCACATACTTTTTTTCTTGCAGGAAGAAAGCTAGTAAAATCACAGCAAACCCTAGAATTTTCAGGCAAAACTTTGTGTTTATTTTCATGTTCCCTCAAATCTCAGTGTGATCAGAACATCTCAGCAGAAATCTTTACATCTTTGCATTGAAGGCAGCTGGGGTTGTTCCAGACATTCTGAGACTTGAGACTTGCATTAGTGAGAGGAGGCTCCTTTTTGAATGCTAACAGGTTTTTCATGGTAGCTGTCTGTGCAATTTATTTAAGACAAGTTGCACTGGAAGGAGAAACCATTGCCCATTTCACCCACTGAATTGGTTCTGTATGACTTCTACTGGATCTGGGATTGGAATCAGGATTGTAATTCTAAAAAAAAAAACTAAATAAAACTTTATGAGGTAAAGCAAATTCATAGTATGTTTAATTATTTTCTAATTAAAAATAATTGCTATGAGAACAAGAATGTTGTTCAAATGATGGACAGAGCTTGGAAGAAAAAGCAGCCCAAAATTACCACCAGAGTGATAATTAAAATGGCTAGTGATAAGGAGGTTTATCATTATTTTGAGGGGTTTTTGTGTATGTCACGAAAATTATCAGGAGCTGTGTCATACTGACAAATATGAGACTATGACCTCCACAGAATCCAAGCTTGTATTATATTTCACAGCAGTTCATTCTCTTCTCCCACTGTTCCAGTTATATTTCTCAACCCCTCGGTGTGATACCTTTTTCACCTTGAATAAAATACAGGGGTTTTTGCCTGCGTTTAGAATACCCCTTTGCATAACAAACCTGCATGCAGCCCTTCTTGTTCCTTTGCACTACAGTAACAGATTTTTCTCCTTGTTTTAGCTTATACCTTCATCTTTTGATCTTATCTGTTTAGGATAGTGTTAATTATTAACAATTCCAGATGAAGAGCCTTTAATAGACTTCTGAATCTTCTTCAAAATGCTCACAGAAGTTTAACTCGTGTATTCTTGTGTTGTCATTTTGGTTTTATTATATTCTGGGGAGAGAGGAGGAGAGTTTGGTGCCCATTATATACTTGTGATTATTTCTTATTGAAAAGAAAACAAAAAAATCTCTTCAGGAGGGATTATTGAGAACAACTATAATAATGACTCTTCATTTAATAATAAATATCTTTCATAGTTATGCCATTTTTTGTCTTGATGTAAAAGCTTGATATTAGTACACTTTCAGTTCAACATCTTGAGTATTTTGGTGTTAATAAAAATCTCAATTTTTAGACAAATATCATAAATATTTTCATCAAATCTGACTCATATACATTGATTGCCTCTCATTAAAACTGCTGCTAAGTAATCTGCACCTCAAGAATAAGACAGGTTTATTGCTTTAGACACCACTCATATAAAAGACCTTTTGAGGTTAACAGAATGCTCACCTATGTTTTCCGTTCATTTTCTGATTAGCAAAGCCTATTGGAATCATGCACAAAGTGGGTGTAGAAACACAAGTATTTAATCCAGCAATGACTGTGTATTCTTTACATAAGTGTCATCCTGTTATTCTCTTCTATGAAACACAGAAGACTGAAGAAAACTAATTATTAGGACTAGCTCATGATAATCACCTTGTACAGCATTTGCCATTGGAGTTCCTTAGGAAATCACTAATTGAAATCAATGTGGCTTTTGAAGGTGTAAGAAATTAGTCAGGATGAGCAAGGAGTTTGCAGGTTACACTTTAGCATCACTGAAATTATACTTTTCCTGGCAGCTCATCTGAATAATTTACTTACAGAAAAGTTTCCTTCTTTTGGAAATGTGGAGTCAATCTGTTTTTCATGTGATGTCATAGTTATTACCTTTCCAGTTCCTGTTGATCTAATTGTTTGAACACATACATGTTATTCTTCTTAATGGTGAGAGGGTTTTTTGCTTTGCAAGACAGATTTGGTTTTCAGAAGCTCCCACTTTGACTCTCTAATTACTTGGAAATCAGCTTTTTTCTGATTTTTATATTCCACTGAATTTTCATGTTCTTTATCTAATTTCTTTCTGCCTCTCTCTTTTGCATTAAATTTTGGTATCAAGACAATAGCTATGTTTAGTGTTCATTAGTACAGTAGTCCTTGAATCTATTCCTGTTTACTGATTAAGACTAATATTGATAAAGAAATTGCTTAATGAAGCAGTAGAGCTGAACTTTTTTGCCTTGAGTAGGAGGTATGTTTTTTATGCAAAATACTGACCTATTTAATTCTGCTTTGCCTTGTCAGTAACTGCAGCAGCTGTTGGTCTGTCTTCAGAGGCCTTTCTCTATTCAAATTTGGGTTTAGTTCTTCCACAACACACATGGCTCTTATGTGATTAATATGCAAAATAACAGGTTTGGTTGCACATCCTGAGTACTGCAAAGAGTATGAAACATGAATATTTTTGACATAGAAGTCAGAGTTGAATCTTTAGTCTGAAAATTAAGAAGTTTTGGAAGCTGAGATCTGAGTCTTTACTCCTGTCATCTCTCATGCTGGAGTTGCGGGGTCAGGAGGGGAAGAGGAATTCTTATTCATGGAAGAGTCTCAATTTCTCTGGAGAAAAGACTGTGAGGACAGCTATAAACACAACTGCACAACTTAAGCAGTAATTCTGCAGCCACGAAAAACCATATTGATGGTAAAGCTATAATCTTGCAAAAGGAGGGAAGCAGAGCTCGTGAAAACAGTATGTAGATCCCTAAGGTATTCTGTTTTCTCCTGGAGATGAGTGTCCTGTGTCCTGAGAGACATATGTGCCTAGAGAATAGTGTGCAAGAGCCCTAATTTCACTTGAGCTATGATGATGAATAGGTACATGATGAAAGAGATTATTTTATAGTGCTTTATTAGCATGCTAATTTGGTCATAAATCATCTGCCAGGTTTTGTACAGCTGTCATAGATGGCAAAAAAATGTCTCCAGTTTTGGTATCTTGATACCAAAAATGCTGTGCTAGCTGCAGTCTTCTCATTTCTTAACTGCCCAGGAAAGGTATTATGAACAGTTTAACTGTGTTTTTTAATATATATAATAGAGTCATAGTATCACAGAATGATTTGGGTTTGAAGAGACCTCAAAGGTAATCTACTTCCAGCCCCCCTCCCATGGACAGGGACAATTTTCACTAGGTATCCTTAAAAAATTAGTTCCATCCCTCTGTTCAAGAGAACTATAAAAATTAACAAACTATTTCAAAAGGAAAATTAGTGCAGAAAGAGCACCTTCTGGCCAGGAAGAAGTTGTTTCTCAGATAGATCAGTGTTTGGCACTCCATGCACTAAGTATCTCAGAAGCATAGGCAATCTCATGACTAAAGATAATGCTTTATTGAAGATGTCTACTTTATTAACATTTTAATGTATGTTTATGAGAATAATTTCCACATTTTTTCCATTTTTTTCTTGTCCTTACTAAATAATTCTTTTTCTATACTATCTCCTTAACTGGTGTATGCTCTAGTTTAAATTCTCTAAAGAAAATCTTTAGTCAGATGTTGTTCAGACACCAGCTTATCTGCCTCCTGCCTTTGGACTGTGATCTGTCAGCACCAGCACATGCTAGAATTGCACCTGATTATTGGAGAACACTTCGTTTTATTGTGATAATGTGTTTCTAATTGCCCTTATCAGGACAGGGCATAGAGAATTCCCACTCTACTTGTAACCTGAAGATCTTATTATCCTCTCTTCAGTCAAATGTAATTTTGTTTTCACTGCCTTTCTCAGGTCACATAAGTGAGAAAGAAAGTTCCACTTTTCATTATATTTGGTGTTTTGCCCTCTGCTTCTTGAGGCAGATCTTATGCTAAAAAATTTTAAACTATCATTAGACTTGTGGGGAAGCTGCTGAAGAGGATAAAGGCCCCTTTTCACCTTCCAATACTTCAAGGAGATTTGTAAGAAAGATGGGGACAGGCTTTTTAGCAGAGCAGTGATAGGACAAGTGGTACTGTTTTTAAACTAAAGGATGGCAGATCAGGTAAAAGAAATTTTTTTTGTGATCAGGGTGGTGAAAAACTGTAACATGTTGCCCAGAGAGCTGGTAGATGGCTGTGCTGGTTCTGGCTGGAGTACAGTTAATTTTCTTCAGAGTGGCTAAAACAGGGCTGTGTTTTGTACTTTTGCCAAACACAGGCTGGATAATATATAGTGTTTTCTGTTATTGCTGAGAAGACTTGCACAGAGCTGCTTTCCTGCAGCCACAGTGGCAAGGAAGTTGGGGATGCTTGGGAGACCGGGAGGAGACCCAGCTGGGACACCAGCTGGGACAGGGGACCCAATTTATTCCAGACCATGTGGTGTCATGCTCNTGCTGGTTCTGGCTGGAGTACAGTTAATTTTCTTCAGAGTGGCTAAAACAGGGCTGTGTTTTGTACTTTTGCCAAACACAGGCTGGATAATATATAGTGTTTTCTGTTATTGCAGAGAAGACTTGCACAAAGCTGCTTTCCTGCAGCCACAGTGGCAAGGAAGTTGGGGATGCTTGGGAGACCGGGAGGAGACCCAGCTGGGACAGGGGACCCAAACTGGCCAAAGGTTTATTCCAGACCATGTGGTGTCATGCTCAGTATATAGAGTGGGGGAAGGAGGAAGGGGGGATGTTTGTACTGATGGCATTTTTCTGCCCAAGAAACCATCACAGGTGATGGGGCCCTGCTCTCCTGGAGACGGCTGTACACTGGCCTGCCCATGAGGAGCACTGAATTAAATCCTTGTTTTGCTCTCCTTTTTAGCTTTTATTTTCCCTATTAAAATGTCTTTATCTCAATGCAGGAGTTTTCTCTCTTTTACCCTTCCAGCTCTCCCTGATTCTGTGGGAGGAGGAGCAAGAGACTGCTGGCTGGGGTTAAACCACAGCAAAGTCCCGTCCCTGGAAACATTCAGAGTCAGATTGGATGGTGCTCTGAGCAACTTGATTTAGTGGAAGATGTCCCTGCTCATTGCAGGGGGCTTGGATTAGATGACCTCTAAAGGTCTCTTTCAACACAAACCATTCTGTGATCCTATTAATTCTTTTCTTTAACTCATGAAGGGGGTGGCATGTCTGACTCCCTGCCTTACTACCAGGAAGCCCAGTTGCTGGAGGTGGCATTGATTCCTCACAAACAGCACTTTAAGCTTTTAGGTCAATGCAGGCAACATATTCCAGCTTGAAGGAGGGAGTGCATGGGGAGGCCCTTTGAAAGAGAAAGCAAGCTGAAGCTTAACTCTGTGGGAGCATTAAATATCTTTTGATAGAATTTATAACAGTGCTGCCAAAAAGAAAGATTGCTTTCCACAGCAATTTCTAAAGGACTGGAGACACTGGGGAAGGGGTACCTTCAGAAAAAAAGTCCTCCGTTTAATTTTCAGCTGCTATAAACTTCAACTTATTTAATGTATTTAAAGCAACTTTAATTTTTTTTTCTACAGAACAAAAGAAAATAGCATGAGATTAATATGGAGCAAATTAATTTGCATCCTTAACTGTTTGGCTTCAGTTGTGGAGGAAAGAAAATATATTCATTCTTTTTCCTCTTGAGAACTTCATTCTATCCTACTGTATCCAACTTCCTCTTATGCGAGGTAGAAATTGGATTCAACAGTAGTAATTGAAAATTCTGACATGAATTTGGAAAGTGTATTGCAATCTTACTTTGAAACTTTTAAATACCAACAATTTAGGAATCTCCAAAAGCTAACAATCAAAAATTTTTTTGCTTCATGTAGCCTATGTTGCACCTCTAACATTTTTAAAGATAAAACATAAAAGTATGAATTAACTTGAAAATATTTGAAAACTAATGTGACATCAACTTTCTAAATGTCCACAGAGTGATGAGAGTGAATTTCTTCCCATTTCTTTGGAAATTTTGGAGGAGCGAATAGAACAGATTAAAGAATGGTGACCCACTGTTCTGTGTACTGAACACCTTTGAGGAATGCTGTGTGGTATTATAATCCAGAAAGAGGAATGAAATTGTAAAAATGTACAGCAGAGGTGGAATATGTCTTCAGTCCAGTGAGATAATTTATACAGAATTTCATAATGCACATTTTAGAAACGTCTCTGTGAAAATCTCAGTCCCAAAAGTAAACATCATCTAATATATCAACTCAAATAGTTATGTGGATTTCTGTCTTTTATGAGGACTATTAGGGGAAATATGTGCACCTCTCAGACAAGTGTTACTGGAAAAATTTCATGCAACAGGGCAAGACCACTTCAGCATGTCAAAAATAAGATGACTGTTTTCAGATCTCTTTTTATAAGTCTTTTACCCAGTGAAACCACTGCATGTAATACATCCACCTGCCCCTTTCCAGCCCTTTCTCTCCGACAGCTTTTACTCAAGAATGTACAGCACAAGGGCTTCTTCCAACAGGGTTTCACACACCATATCTTCTCAAGCCAGCATCTCCATTGCAATTCCTGTGTTTCCATCCTCAAATGCTTTCTTCTCTGTATTTTTCCTGACCACTTTCCTTCCCCACCACTGATGCTGTCTGCTAGGGTAGCGCTCATACCTAGGAGCTGGTTCATGGGTATTTTTCTTTCTCTGATCAGGGCTGTCTGTATGATTTAGAGGTGCTGTTGTCCAAGAAGGCATCAACACCTGTAGTCAGCTGTGGTCAGCAAGGGCCTCAGACAGTGCAGCTTTGTGGTTAGGAGACATGGAGCCTGTGCTGACCTAGAAGAGCTGTCGGTCTGCTCCAGGTAAGCTGGCAACTGTACTCTGTCATCCTGCTTTGGAGGGCTGGCTGTGATCTAAGGGTGGGAAGTTATTGCCATCCTTCCTTTTTTTGATTGAATCCCACCAACACCTTCCTAAATCAATATTCTTCTAGTGACTTAAGCCTGTCAAGTGTGTGGCTCTTGAAAGTTACGGAAGAACAGAGCAATATAATCAAATTTAGCATGTGGCCTCATAGATTTACTTATAAAGACAGATTAAAAAGGTATTTTTCTGAAAACATTGGGTTTTGTATAAATAAATTATTAAATCACTTGAGAACTTAATCAGTCTTATCTTAGCCAGCTATTTATTTTGCAGGACGATGCCAGAGAGAATTAACTTGAACCATGGATGCCTCTGTAAATATTATTGATGGTGCTCCTGCTGAAATATTTGTTTCAATCTGTTACTGGGCCTATAGAAATCTTAGTTTAAAAGGTTGTTGATAAAACTATTTAGAATTAATTATTTCAAATGAAATAGAATTGATAATTTTGGGAGGGATAAAATATTACATACAACAGCATCAAACTTTTCTGTAGAGAGTGTTTTTCAAAGTTATATTTATTATTCAGAAAAATCAAAGACATAAGACAGGATCAAAGTAGTTGTACTTCAGAATAACATGGAAGGAGGGCAGTGGGAAGAGAATCAAATATTCTGACCTACTTCAAGGTCCCTGGGCTCTCTTTATATTTTGGTTGAATGCATTAACTAAACAATATCACATTTCTAAAACCCAACATATTTTGGGGTAGCTTATATCAATGTTCATACTGGATGAGACTGTGATTTTCTGGAACTATGTATATATCTAGGGCTGTTATAGTCACAGAAACACAGGATAATTTAGGAAGTCAGGGGGGTCATCTCTCCAGCCTTCTACTCAAAGCAGGACTTTGATGTTTTATGAGGTTGCTTTTACGTTCAATTTCCATAAGGGAGGATCTTAAAAACAAAAGACAAGATTCTGGCCTAATAGTGCTGAAATTGTATCTGTATTGATTTATGTCTGTTGTGAATAAGCATGTGGCTGTGAGATGGTCATGGAAGTATTTTCTTTTGCACTGATGTCTTTACTGTATTGCTGATTAATTAGTTATTGTCTGTGTCAGCTAATATTCAGGATCCAGGATATAAATACATACACTGTGATATCTTGAAAATAATACTGGTGTTACCATTTGCTGACTGTGACATTTGTGGGCATTATCCTTATTGTAGTTGTATTATCTTTAGGTAGAATTTTATTCTTTGTGTCTCACACAAAATAAAAAATGAATTGATATTGTTCTTCAGAAAAAAAAGGGAAAAAAGGCTATGTAAATTATGCTAAAATCTGAAGAACTAAAAGAACTTTTCTGTAAGTTTGAACTTCTCTAGGCTTGTGGCAAGGATACAATTCCATAGTTGTTTTAGGGAGCTATAAAGAAAACCATCCTTCCTTTTTTTAATTTTCCTGTATGATGCAAGTACAAGTCATGCATTATTCTGTTTGGGCCCTGTTGATCCCACAGAAATTAGTTTTTCTTTTCAGTCTTGGCTAGAGATTTTCTGATAGCTGACAAAAAAAAATGTGAGAAGAGGATAAAAATAAGATAAATATATTACAATAGCTGCATTTGATAAGATCTTGTTTTCTCTGTGCTAATACAGATATAATTCCCTTTCCCAGCTTTTCCAAATACAGCTATCAATAGTCTCTTGATCTGACCATAATACTTTTACACCTTGAATCCTTGCATTGATTCCATTGCTTTGTTGCTGACTGTGGGATATTCCTAAATTCTAGTGGAAGTCTTATTGATAATTTGAATTTTTCACTCTTATTTCAAGTCGCTAGTCTTTTGTATTTTTCCCTGGATGGAAAATTCCTTTTATGCAAGGTGCTGGCCTGGCTGAACCACTGCTCTTCTGTTTCCCTGAAAAACTAGGCATAAAGAGGAGCAGATGAGAGACTCAGTCCTTACTTTGGTCTTCCCACTTCTTTTAAAAAAGTACAAGTTTTTTGGCAAGAGATTTGGGTCTGTAACTTCTCATATTTTAAGATCATTCAAATTTTAATAAAATAAAGAGAGTATATACTTGTTATAGGATTCAAATGGGGCAAAAGTTACTTCAATATTTTTTATTTTAAAACTAATTTTGTGGTAAACCATTTCCTTCTCACTATGGAATATGGAAGTTCTGACAATTCCATACAGCTATTATGGAAACAGGAGATTTTGTCTGGGTTTTTTGGTTTTTTTTGGTTAATTGGGTTTTGGTTTTGTTTTTTGTTGGTATGGTTTGTTTTTTGTTGTTTTTTTTTTTTAATGGGGAAAATTCAACCTCTTGTCATCAAGTCAAACATTTTGCACTTTGACTTCTACAAGCATGACTTATCTAGGCTGGAAATATTCTATATAATTTTTATAAATATATTTTTTTTCATTAAAAATAAATTTCTTCATTTTTATTCATGCCACTGAATGTTGCAAAGGGTTGTCATGCAGCTTGAGCCATGTCTTGGTTTTGCTTTTTTTTTAGGGAAAAGGACAAGGTACCAAGGTGCCAAACTGAGAAGACAAGGTAATAAGAAAATTGTCTGATATAAATGTTCCTAGAATAGGAGTTGCTACTTGTTTAACCAGCTCGCCATGTTTAATGATATTTCCAGGGAGTTGTCCCTGCGATATATTCTTGACACTATTTCTTTGATCAGTGCCTTACCAAAAAAAAAGCATATCACTATGATATTCAACACTACAAACAAAAAAACTCAAACTGGGGCATGAACTAAATAAATCTATTTTTGCCTGTTGAAACTACTGCTTTTTCTTTTATTGGTGATCTTCCAAGCTCAGTAATGATTAGTGAATTAGTGTGTAGCAAACATTTGTGATATACAAACTTTCTTCAGCTGTTTCCAAATCTAAAATGAATGCAATCACCAAGAGGCTTGCAACTCCCTAATTAGTTTCTCCAGAATGGCTAATTTGATTTCTGCATCCATAGGCTTGACTGTCAGATATGAAACAGTCAAAGTCAGTGAGTCCTTGAGCAGATGACCATCCAAGTCTCACCCCACTGCTTGAACTCCCAACATTCTATGTCCATGTCATCACTGCAGTGCAATGGTTGTATTGCTGCTACTGGAAACAGCATTCTATCACATGTTGTGCTTCATACTTCATAGCTGCAGAGATTGAGAGGACTGACAAGCATCAGGAACTTCATCTCAGTGCTCTCTTCATGCCCTCTTTCCATTTCATATATTTTGAGAACGTCCCAAAAATGTCACATTGGTCTCAGTATGCCTGCTCCATGTCAGGAAGTTCTTGAATCCTTCACTCCCTTTTCTGTTTTAGCTATCATCTCCAACGATCCTTCCACAGCTGGAATTTTTTTGTCCTCCCCCTTACCTGTAATGCACACTGCCAAAAACTGCCTCTGGAGAATCTGCAGGCACCACCAGTCCTTCTTCTGTACACTTGACATTGAGGACATAGGAAAGTCTAGATTTGAAAGGAGAGATGGAACTATTTTTTCAACAGTGTTTATGCAGTCTATGTCCCAGTTCCCCTTTTTCAATTTGCCTGATAAATACTGTCTCTAATTTTGAAATTTATCAGATGGGATGTTGGAACAGACCATTAATGGGGTTTGGTTTCAGTTTCTTGACCAAGTGAATAATGTCTTCTTCTGATGCTGTGGAGTAAAACAAAAACAGACTTGATGGGCAAGCCACTTTATTTCATGAGGAAGTCTGGATGGAGAAATTACAACAATGCATTATTTATCATTCAGATTTTAGGCAGATGCCAAAAATATAATTCGGTTGCTACAGGCTTTTTACTCCATTTTGTACAATTAAGGGGAAGGTCTTGCATCTCTGACTTGTTCAGCAGACTTATGAGCAGGTGTGATACCTCTGCCAAAACTTGTATTTATTTGAGAGGAGCAAAACTTGACGTATTTCTCGTACAAAATTTTTGTAGCATTTTGTTTCTACATCTCTCATGTGAAATTAAAGGCAAAATGTTTTTTTTGGTGTGTAGGAGTTACATATTTGATATACTTCCATAATTGTGTGTTATGCATTTCTGTATGGCATATAAGAAAATGCAATGCAATCTACATGTCAAAAATATTCTATTAAGCCTTGAGGTACTTGTGGGGGACATTAAATGACCCTGGTGTACATAAGCACTGTATTTCTGGCCAAGTCACAATGAAAACACCATGTATCTTACGCAGTGACTCGTAAGACCTACCTAAGTATTTTTTTATGTGTTCCTATTGTATTTGTTTTGGGGTTTTTTTAGTCATGTAAGGAATTTTATGTAAGGAGCACTGATATAACCCATTGGCAAGTACTCTCTTTTTTTTTCCCTACTCCTGTTGATGTTTTTTGTTGTCATTATTAAGAATTTTCATTCCATAAATGGGAAAATAGCATCTCCCAGGAATTGCAAAAATATGCTGTGGGTCAAGGACATTTTATTTAGTACTACAAACCATGACGTTCACAATTTCTTTGTGCTTCACTATACAATTTAAAAAAGGAAGTTGTAGTTATTTTTTTACTAGGTTATTTTTATTTATCATCTAGCACATTTTCAAGCTTCAAGAAACTTATTTTTTATTAAAAGTAGAAGTTCTTAAAGAATCATGTGACTTCAAAGCAAAGACTTAATATAAAATATTTACTTTTTTCAGGGCTCACCATAAACCTAAAAGAGGCAGAAATATTTATTTTCCTAGTAAAAGACTTTCTGCTATGGAAAAGGACAAAAAGTTGACAAAAATTAAAATGTCTTAGTTTACATTCAGATTATTGCATCAACAGATAATCTCAGTAGCTGTAAGGAGATCAGTGCTGTAAGAGTAACTATGATTTGGTACCCTAATGAGGTTTTGGTATTTTCAAAACTATAATATCTTCTAATGCCATTATGTCTCATGATATCATGTTAATAGAATCATATAATCTAGAATTATTTGGGTTGAAAGGGGATCATAAAGATAATTCACTTCTAACCCCCTTGCCATTGACAGAGACACCTTCTCTTAGACACGCTGCTCAGAGCCCCATCCAATCTGGCTTTAAACATTTCCAGGGATAGGGCATCCACAGCTTTTCTGGGTAACCGGTTCCAGTGCCTCACCATCCTCACAGTGAAGAATTTTTTCCCAATATCTAATCTAAACCCACTCTCTTTCAATTTGAACCCATTTCCCCCTTAATCCTGTCACTACCTGTTATTATAAATAGCCTTGCCCCCTCTTCCCTGTAAGTTCCCTCCAGGCACTGATAGCTTTGCTAGGGAAATACCTAAGAGGTGCCATTACCAGTTTGTATGTATGACTGTACAAAGACATCAAGGCACTTGCTGAGGCCTGTGACAGAATTCAGTGCACATCCTGATGGAATACAGGAGAACTTGACAGAAAAAATGTGTTTACTGAATGAAGCAGAAGTCCAGTCCAGTAATTTAGTCCAGTACCCAGGGATAGTCTTTTGATTTCTAGCAGTCTGAAACCCAGGCAGTTGCTGAACTTCATACATCATGTGGCATTCTTATCTTTAAGACATTTTTTCTTTCATCAATATTTCAAAGGCTTTTTGAACCCATATTAACTAGCAGCATCACCTGCATGAATAACTGTGAACTATCAGTAAGAACTTGCCAAGCAGTAACTATATTTCATACATTTTATTTCTGGTTGTGAAGATGATAACTAACTGTTCCTTATTGCCTGCACCTGTGTCACTCGTAATTATTTTACTGTCCTTTACTTTCTCTTTTTCCATGGCAAAGAGTCCTTGTTCAGTATTTCACTGTTTGTCTCTACATTATCCCTGCTGCCCTTCTTGGTTTAATTTACAATTTTACTATTCACATTCTGAGATGCATAGATCAGCAGTGTATAGAGTATTCAAGATGTTGTGGGCCTTACACAGTTTTAAGGTAGTTCTTTACTCATTTCTTCCCAGCTTCTACATCTTGTTTACACTGCTTAGTCCTGATCTGCACTGAATCGGCTTTTTCATCAAAACACCTCATGCACAAGAGTCCATTCTCGAGCTGCACCAGTTAGTGCAACACCTGTCTTTAGTCTCTAAAACCAAGATTGTTTCTTCACTGTGCCCATTATTTATATTTATTATCTATACAGACTACAGTATTAGCATAGAAAGAGGATTTAGTTTCACTCCCCAGCTTCTTTTTGTCAAAGCATATATGAATCTTTTTTTTTTTTCACATTTATCCTGTTGTATTCTTTTATTTTCTCCCCAACAAGAGGTCGTTTAGGGAGGAAAAGACAGTGACATGTGAAACTTTGCTGGTGACAGGTAGGGTGGCAATGTCTCCAGCTGCAGTGTTGCCTATTGCAGAATGACAAAAATCTTATCAGCAGGTCTTATACGTACACACAATGCACTCTAGCAACCTACCAAATGTGAGAGGTGTGGAAAAACTGATATAATTTCCATCCATCAGAATTAACTCGTACAAGGATCTCATAAAGCATGCAAAACAGGGAATTATCATTTTATTATGAAACAATCACTTCTCTTGCTGATCCTCAAGGGAATACTATAGCAAGCACCTCCAGAAAGACAGGCATAAGAAAGGTTCAACTATTTGAGATTCTAAAAATCCTAGACTGGAGAGGAATATTAGTCTTAAACCACATTGTAATCTTCCTCCCTGCTCTTGACAGCCCTTCCATTTACCACTGGTGATAAATACCCTGTCTCACTCTCTTATCTGTAGGAGATAATTTCTTTCTCACCTTTGCCTGCTATTGTGCTCTGCTAGTCCTCCCCCCCTGCCTAATACAGCTACCTCTTCCCTTTGGTGGCTGATCTAACACTACCTAGTTCAGTTCAAAGCAGTTTTTCTCAGCTTATAAGTGACTTTGAAATTTTTGGTTTCAGAGCCTTTGAAACCCAAAGCTTGTCTATTGTTTTCTAAATTGACCAGTAAGTTCAGACCTTTTCCCACGGACCCTTACCACCCTACAGTCTTGAAGGCAATCTGTTAATTAGTCTCCTTCCAAACGGGTGGTTGCTTCAGAAGGCACTAACCTTCCAGTGCCCCATCTCGAGGCTCCCGTTAATATTCAAAGTAAGGAGCACTGATTGCTAAAAAACCCGCAAAGGTCATTAAGCAAATCAGTTACTGGTACTAACTAATTGCATTGCCTGGTTTCAAAGGGACGTGTGAGCGTGGGGGTGTGTGTGTGTGCACCCACTTCTTCCTCATGTATTTTAAAAAGAAGTAATTTTAAAGGAAACATCCAAACGTTCTGTTATTTTTTTTGTGTGTCTTCAGATAGCATAGCAATTATTCTGCTTTCTGAAGGATTCCTTTTAGCTGTGGCTGAGTTTTACTTGCTTGAAGGGGCATTTATTTCTGTACGAACGGGATCCCAGCTGCATGGATATTCCCTGCGGACTGTGTGACAAAGGTTCCTTTTTTTCAGGAACGATTATTTCTTTTCCTTCTTTTGCTTGATATTTTTGCATCTTAATGAAACACAGTGTTCAAAACAAACTAATCTTGTCTCCAGCACACCTCTCCCTGCTACTAATACTATAGATTAATTTTAGCACATACTATTAGAAGATATGCTCAGAGAACTTGTGTTCCTTAGGATCAGTGCCAGAAGGCAGGAAATGGGCCTCTGAGACATGTTTAACTTCACAGGATTTTCAGTTTCACTAGCCTTGACGGCCTTTTGTTTACATAATTTCACAAAGAAATCCAGCTCAGAGTGACAATTTCTGGCTGGGAATATTGAAATGTTTCCTGTGTAGACTGACATTTTGAAAGCTGAGGAATGGCTCACAAGTATCAGAAGAAATCAGACAATATAGCAAGCTCAGGTAGGAACTCTCCAATGCAGTCTTGTGATAAAACAAATATAATTTTTAGCCCACACATCAAACTTCAGGTCATTGTTAGTGCTGAATCTATGACAAAGACAGTTTCCTCCTTCTTTTTCATACTTCAGACTGGCAATGCAAAACAAAACTGCCAAGAGCACAGGAGAAAGGACAGAGAATTGCACAACTGAAAAAATGTTCAGACTGTAGCAGGAACACTTAAGTGATAAAAACATGGAAAAATAAAAAACTAGAGTTTAAGAGGTTTTGTTGTAAGTTATCTGGTATTTCTAAGAGATTCTGAAAAATTACGACAAAAAATAGAAAATTGCAGCTGCTCAACACACCCTTTTAGGGAATTTTTTTATGCAAAGATAAAGTAAATTGCTACGAAAATTACAGAAATTAGGTCTGAATTAAGGTGCAGATTCACAGAGTAGACGACTTTGGCTGAAAAGAACAGTCACACTTTTAGGGAGAAACTGGAAACAACTGAATAGTAGACAAATAGTCTCCTGTCAAGTAAGAAGATAGTGAGTAATCATGTCTTTGAAATATCAGAGCAAGAATGGACATTGTAAAAGGTTTGCTCAGTTATGTGAAAGAAACAGAGGAGCACAGAGTTGGCAATATTGCTGGAAGAAACAGCATTTTTTTTTTTGCTCTTTGAGATATTTGAAAACTCTGGAAATGTCACAAGTGTTCAGAGGATGGCAAATCAGGCCACATTAGCACTTCGGAACTAAACTGTGCTAACTTAAAATTCATTAACAGTCTACTTTCCCAAAAATAAATTTCTCAACTTTTAGCAATCATTATCATTAGTTATTCACAGCACTCGGTCCTCAATAGTCATATCCTAAATTAGCTGTGAGTTGACAGCACTAGGGACTTGTCTTACAGTTAGCCTTGATGACTAACTTAGTGCTCTTAGTTGGTCCTTGGTGGTCTAAGTTGGTGAAACATATCAGTGTGGCAGATGTCTCCAAGTGCTTTGCTGAACCACACATATGCTTTCACAGGTTTTTTTTCTCTGCAGGCAAGCAAATGTTTGGAAAAACAGCTATCTTGTTGCTAGTTACTCACTGTTGGAAAGAAGCAATGGTTATTAGAGGAAGACAAAAGCTTCTTGATCTTGTTTGAGGGAATATTTAAGAGAGTAAACATTTAAGAAAAGAGTCACTCCTTGAGATACCACAGACAAGAGTACAACTGAGATTAGGGAATAAGTAGATGATCTAAATATCACTAGATTGCCTGGCACAAATATTGTAAGCCTACATGTAAAAGAAGGTGCATCCGGAATGTGTCACACAGAAATCACTGCTATCCTTTCTATTGGGGCAGTAACCTGAAAGTCTCAAGACAACTTCCAGTGTTTTACCAAGGGCTGAAGAGAACAGACTACCAGGGTCAGTTGTTCTGTCAGGGAAAAGAATAAATGAAGCATGATATAGGATTTTTTATTTTCAAAGGTTCATTCTTCTGGTGATAAAGTTAAATGCTTCAGTGACTTTAACTTAGAAGATATAAATTATGCATGTATTGATTGTAAAGTAGCTGATATAAGCAGGTTTTAGACATTTGATTTGGTTGACCCACGTCAAGGTATATCTGAAAGTGGGATTGCTGCAAGTGCCTGTAATTTCTTTTGATCCCCCTTTCTGGAAGCTATTACAGTTTTTGGAGCCCCTCATCTGACATTAGCTCTAACTTCTAGCATTCCAAAAATATCTTTTTTGCTTGAACACATGGATTTGTAGAGCAAAGGAATATTTGTATTTCTTTTTGTTGTTTATTTGCAATTCTTTTGGTTTATTTGCTTGTTTGAACTGCTTTTTACTCTTTTCCATATGTTGAAATGTTAGTGCATTAAAATAAGCACATCTGTGACATCTAGGAATACCTAATGGGACGGTTTCAAGATATTGATCAAGCTGAATAGTGCTAAAAGACAATAACTCTAGTTCAAAACTGACAGCTAGTGAAAGGGTATTTTGACAACTCACAGAAGTGCAGAACCTTATTATTTGTTTTGGTTAGTAAATCTGGGGCTTTTTGAGGGGGATTAAGCTGATATGATTGTAGGATTTATCTTGTGAAAATGTTCCTTTTCTTTTTTTGAATTTTTTTTGCCTTTTCATTTCCCTAGGAGCCTGTTATTATATATAACATGAGAATTAAAGAGGCATTCCTCTTTTAAAAGCTCTTTTGCAAATTGAGGAACCCAAATCCTTTCTATGGACATTCTTGGTAAGCCTTTCTACTCATCCCTCTAATTCCACTGTGTGCCTTTGTTTTGATCAGGTTTTCATGAGGTGTCTGTACTAAGGAGATATACTGAGGAAGAATGAATCTTTCTGCTTCATTCTCCATTCCTTACCTAATAATTCCTATCTTTGTTTTTACAATTTTGGTCATCATTTAGCTCACATCTACAAAGACTCCTAGATCTTCCTCCAAAGTAGTAAAATTTAATTTGCAGCCAATTATTATGTATATTTATTTAGGGATTTTTTTCACTTCATTTTTAATCTTTTGCATTTTCAAAACTGAATTAATCTCATTTTATTGCCAGTCAGACAGAATTATAAGATCACCAAGGAAATCTTCTAGACATTTTTAATTTTTATTAACCTGAATTACTGTCTTTTATCAGAAAACTTTCTCATGACATTATTTCATTCTCTTTCTTCATAGTTTTTAAGGATATCTTTAAATGTAGGCTAACCTAAAAATGTAGGCTGCAGAGCAAATCTCTTGGACATCCTCTTGGTAGCTGCCCATAAAGATTACAATTTGCAATAAATATCAGTGTAGCCTTTAAAATCTGTGTTCCTACCAGTGAAAGAACCTTTGAGAGACCATTCCTTTCTTATGCCCATATACTTTCTTAAAGAGAATCTGGGGAAGAACTTTCTTGAAAATAGAAATTTATGCGGTTGTATTCTCCCTGAAGTAAACTTTTCCCTGCATTTATGGACTTCACAGAACTCTAACAGATTTGTGCACTTGACTCCCTGCTCCAAACATTTTGCTGTATCCTTTAAAGGCTGTAGTATTTACCCGTGCATACACATGCAAATATTTTTTACTTATCCTGTTTTTTCAAAATTCAAGCTCAAAATGCCCTGTCAGTCACAGGACACCTCCAAAAGTTCATTTTAAAATCTGGTGATATGTTTGTCACCTTCCATCCTTTGGCACAGATTGCATATCACAGTTAGGATTTCAGCATTGTAACACTTCAATTACTTCAGAATAGCCTTATCTAAGCACTTTTCTTCCCCAAGTTTTTTTCTTCACATACTTCAGATTGAGTCTCCTTCTCATGACCACAAAAGTAAGAACTCCCAGCATTTCTTGGGAGCAGTGATACATTTATTTTAGTTTTCAAGAAAGTTCT
>VXBU01016903.1:2101946-2118094 GCA_013400315.1 Bombycilla garrulus
TTTTTTTTTTTGGGGGGGGGGTTTGTTGTTGCTTTTTGTTGTTGTTGTTGTTAAAATATTTTCCAGGGCAAAAAGAACAGCTATTGAATTCCTGTACTAAGCTATTAGCTTTCAGGATAAATTAAGCATTGAATTACAGTAATATAAGAAGAGCAGAATAATTAAATCAGAATAATACATGAATACTTCTGTTTCTCCTCCAGACCATGCAGAACAATTATGTTCCTAAATCACGGAGGATCATAGTCATACTATTAAAGGAATAATTCTTCTCCATTTGCTCCACCATCTATTTGCAGCTATAATAATTAGTACAGGGTACAAAGAGGTCTTTATTACACCTATAGGACTATTTTCATCCCAGGCCATTTGAATTGTAGCACTAGTAATGCAAAAATGTTACTTTCTGTTGTTTGATGAGCATCTGTACTCTTGAGAGACAATAACATTTCTGCTTTTGATTCTGCCTTTTGGCATCTTATCCCAGTGTCATCCCAATGACATCAAGGTTAAAGCATGTGGATATTACTACTTTATTATTCATGTTTTCTACATTGAATTGTCTAAGAGAAAGTATGCAGGTTTGGTAAATGTTGAACAATTATCTGAAATATTTCTTATATGGAAAATAAAGAAAATGCAGAAATACATGACGGCTTGTAACAGTAACCACCCTGCATAGCCTCAGAGGTCTTACTATGTTCTTCATGTGTAAAAGTAATGACTAACAGAGCCTCTTAGTTCTGCCCTTAAATGACGCTAACCAGTGTGAGGAACTGAGCTGGAGAGCATGACTGTACTGCTCCCCGTGTGTAGCAAGAGGAGAGTTACACTTCCCCTTCCCTGCTGATCTATAGGTGGGGTCCCCAAAGTAGCCTGGGTAGAAGATGCTGTTGCCGCACTATTTTAAGAACTACACAGCTTTAAAGAAATTGTCTTAACTTTAATGTTGTCTTCCAGCAAAGGAGTTGAGCCTTACTGACCTAATACTTACTAACTGAGGCCATTTCCAATATCAATGAGGTGAGAAACGCAGTTTCTGTTAGGAAGGATTTCATGCATTCCTGAGACTCAGCTAGCTTCAGTATCTAAATTAAACCATAACCAGTATCAGACTGAGCAGGTCAATGCATCAATATCCTTCCAGAGCATGTGAGTGTTATCACACATAAAAGCACATTCAGGTTTCAATGGTACCTTGTCAAGATGAGAGCTAAGTTGCTGCAATCAATTAGTGTGAGTGGTCTTCAGCTGATTTGCTATGGTAGCACATGCCAGTTTTAGGAAGTCCCATTTTTACCCGGGGCTGGGGCATGCTAAGTGAACACAGTCATGGACTCAGCTGATGGACACAAATAATTAAAAAATGTTGCCACTGCAACTCAGAAATGTTTAATTCTGTTTGTACCTTATCCTTGATCTCTCTACACCAAAGCATTATTCAGACTCATTCTTTCAGCTCATCTCCAGCTCCAGTTTCTTAATAGCTCTCAGCAAAAGAGAAAAAAAATTACGCGATGAGAAGAAACATTTTTCAGTGGAAGAACATGAAGTAAGAAAGACATCAATCACTATCACTTTCTCTTCTTTACCTGGGAGTTATTTCTTCACTGGTTCATACTTATAGAGTTGAATGTTGCTGCAGGCTGAGCTCTGATTGTGACGCTCCACCCACTGACAGTGCAGCAACAAACCAAAAGAAAGTCCTTCATCTTGTTCTTTGCTACTCTCGTGCATGGCATATTGTCACCCCTTTGTAAACCATGAAAGAGATCACGGAAGGAGAACAAGGCAAAGTCTTGAAAGAATCTCTTCCCGCTTTCGTGTGTTTCAAAGGATACACAATTTTTCTTCTAAATAAAGAAATGTAACTGCAGCTCTCTCTAATACTTCTTCCCTGCCTCCCTCAGGAGGGGAAGAAGTAGAAACTAAAGCTTTAAACATTATTTTGATTGCAGTTTAAAACAGCTTCAGTGTAATTGGTTCAAACTATTGCTGCAAGAAAACACATTAGTAAAATAATATTCTAAACTTGAATATGCCTAAACTGCCTAAATGCATATATATGTGTGCTGCTGCCAGGACCCTGCAGCTATTGCTGGGGTCAGGAGCAACAGGAGCCAAGCCCCCACAATGTAAAAAAGAAGTCCTTAGGGAGTGCTGATGACAAGTAGTGGTGCCAACAAGGGCATGGTGTGGCAGCTTGGGCAGCAGTTCACGTGGAAGAGTGTGCAGGAAGGATGCTGAAGCCCTGCCAGCTCAGGCAGAGAGCAATGGCATCCACCCCGCAGAAAGCCATGGCCTCTCTGAGCTCTGCATGCTCCCTGAATGACACAGCTGCCCAGGGAGAGCTCCAGGAGCAACTTGCTGACACTCAGGTGTCAGCTGCAGGGCATGCTTAAGGGATCAGGAGCACAAGCAATACTGTCCTTTATCCTTCCTGTTGCAGGGAATGATGAGAGAAGAAACAGAAAGAGACAACAGATCAATACCTGACTTTCAGCCAAGTGTCACTGGCAGAATTTAGGGAGGTTTTTTGACTGTGGATCAGTTTACAGGCCACCAGAGCTGCTGGATCAGATGGGGTACACCCGGCTCAAAGGTGGTCAATCCAAAGCTGCAGTGCAGTGCCTCAGGGCCCACGTGCTCCAGCCTCATTTCACAATGCTAAGGTGTGTAGAGCAGGGACCATCAGTTCCTTTGTGCTTGCACAGCTCCATGGTTGGACCATGAGGTGCTACAGTGGGCAAGGTTAACAGGTGGACTGTAGCAAGTGTATTCCTTTCTTGCCTATAAAATATTCATACTGATAAACCTTGAAATCATCAGATAATGGAACCAGGAAAAAGATATGTCTCCTCATAATTCTCCTATCTTTCTGAGATGTTCTGGTGTAGCTATAGGATGTTACAAATTTGGGATCACAATTTTGTAGCGTAAGAAAAATAGCTCTCCAAATAATTTTTGGGTAGGTGGAAGTGGAGGAGAAGGGGCATTGATCAGCTCACTACCACTGTACCAAGCTTTTTTGATCCCATGTGAAGACACTGCATCTGAAATGAAATGAAGAGCCTATGGAGACTATTCCTAATGAACCACAAATTTAAAGATTGCCTTTATTGTGTCTTCAAAGTCCAAATGGATACAGTGTTTTTCAGATTATTTTAAGGTGTGCTATGTGCTGGTCTAATATATATGCTAAATGTATGTAAGAGATTCTTTTTGTCCCTTATTTAATCCCTTATGTTTCTGTCACAGCCATTGATGTGATTTGGTTTACTGTGCTTGTAGTCAGAACTAGTTTATTTTAGTGAATTACAGATATATACAGTTTTGTGAATTACTAACATATACAGTTATGGCAAGATAGGATTTCCCTAACGTGCATTATCCTGTTTGTCCACTGAGTGTACATTCCTGCTGCCAGAAGAGAGAGCTGCAATATGAAAAAGCACTTTCTGTAAATATCCACTTCATATTTATGTTTTTGGGTACTGGTGTTTTCCAGATAGGAAGCTGTGAAATACTTGGTATACTGTACCATTTTTATTTCCTATAAAATATGGAAAGGATTTTACTGGGAAAGTGAGCTGACCCCAGTGCAGAAAATTTGATTGCATAACTGCTAATATATTCTCTATTACTTCAGTCTTGAGTGTCTACTGAGCAGAGGCTTTTAAAAACATTGACCATGCAGAGAGCTTGATGTATTTTTGGTGTATATGACTGGAAAGACCGTATGGCCAACAAGCTAATTTCCTTAGATCAACTCAGAAGTGACAGACAATTGCACCAAAGTGCTGCTTCCTTCCTGCTGATTAACAGGAGCTCTTGTCTGGTGCCTGGTACTATATATTCTTTGCATATCTTTATATTCATATTTTACCCACTATATCCTATAAATCCCAAACTAGTATGTCTCTCAAATAAGCCTTTTCCAAGCTCACCTCAAGTTTCCTACTACCCCTTTTCCAAGAGTCAGCTGATGGACTCTGTATGATATCTGCAAACAATGTGACAGAAACAAAGCCTGCAGTCAATCTTTAGGGTTCTTTGTCTTAAGGATCCCCACAGAAAAGTGAGTGACTCTCAGTAGTGAAGGAACCTTTTTTACTCTCAAGCAATGAGTCAAGCAAATGTCTTTAAATTAACCCATCCTTCTGTGGAGCTATTAGAGGAGGGCATCCACATTCCAGACCGGCAGGAACAGGATGGGCCTGTGCTGTGAGTGGCTACCAAAAGGAGTTCACTACTGTCTCTGAAAGACTGTACTTATAAAGCAGTGCCAGAGGTGGCCTTCAATGAATGGCAAATACTGACTGCACCCACACTCCACTGCAGTGGTTCTGAGTCTCCATTGCCTCTGTGTGATGCTCCTGTGGCACTATGATCCTATGATGCACTGCTTGTTGTCTGTGTATATATTTTAGTTTGGTTGTTTTTTTTTAAATTCAGAGTCTCTGAAATAATGCTGAAGCTACGTCCAGCCTGTCAAACTGGTTTATGGTGATTGTTTTCATAGCATGAAATTGGAGGTATTTGGGTTGTGCTGGAGGACTGTGGAGGGATGCAAATCTGTCTTGTCTACACTAGATTTGCAATGGTCTGCGGCACACACACTGGCCCTTAAACTGGACCCAGGGATTGCTTCAGAGTGTGCTAGCTTTAGTTTAAGCTATTCCTTTGAGTTGCACCCAACACTAAGGCAACAGTGTGCACTCAGTCAAGCAGTAGGGATGAATAAAGATGCTTCTCCCACACTCCATTTGATTTAGCTGTATAGTCAGAGGAGTCCAGGTGCTGATTTGTTGACCCCTTAGAGTAGTCCACTTCCAGACCTACACAAACCTACCCTAGGATTATTAGTATTAGTTTTTTCTACAGAGGTCACGCTGGGATTCCTGTGCTCAGCTGCTAATGGCTGTAGTGTGCAGGTCCTGCTGACACTGTGTACTGCTCTGTTTGCCACTGGCTTGCTGATGGTCTGCAGCTGCTTTAGGTGGTTAATTTGCATTCCAGTTTGGTGACAACAAGCAGTCCACACAAACCACACTTCACAGAAGTAAGATATATTTGGCATCATTTCCTTCTTCTCAAATAGCCTGTTTCCTCTGAGTGGGGTCATCCTAGTGAGGCAGATTCAAACATTTGCTTAATGCATAAAAATGTCCTTACTGTTTGTTTCAATTTCAGTTTTATTTCTATCTTTAAACAGTTTTCTGTAGTAATGCACCAGAATGCCACAAAGCCTACATACCCATGAGAGTACCCTTAGCTTGAGTCAGCTCCTGTGCTCTCCAGTGTTGCAATGGACTACATGTGATGTTTACACTGGGTTTTGGATGCACTGAATTTATGTGATGTTTGCATTAAGGTTTCTGGTTGTACTCTTCCCCACACTATCTCTGGTGGTGGGTCACGTTTCCCCCCTACCCCTGGGATGTAGTTTATCCCATCTGTCCCATTGGCTGGTGGTCCCTCTTCAAAACGTCCCCCTGTCCCCTAGGGGATAAAACTTCCCGGGACACGTGACTCAGTCTCTTTTCTTTCTGCTCCTGGGCAGGAAACTGCTCCCTCCCTTCCCCCATGCTCTACCTAGGCATAAAGTTTTGAATTAAACCAGAATTCTGCAGAAATGGGAATTGAGCATCCTTCTTCTTCCTTGTCCTTGTAGCAATTCTCCTAAGCCCAAGGCTTGCCAATTTAGCCTTCATGACCAAGAGAACGGCTGCACTCCAGCAGATATCTTAGGAGTTTTATTCACCTTCATTCTATCTTCCTATAAGGAATTTCTTCTTTCTAACCTTCCTTGTCTGCATGCCTCCAATTTTGTATACCATACCAACCATTCTTTTAAAAATGCATACTTCACATTTCCTATGAGATTAACATATTTTTGAATGAGGCATCAATTCATCTGAAGACTTTATGAATTCTTGTTGCCTTTTCAAAGTAAATGAAAATATTTGCAACAGTTTATGATAAGGAGACATGAAACATTCCTGTTTCATCCTGATTCAAATATTTGCTTTATTGTGATTGGGCCTCTTGCCTCCATGAGGTTTGCTGGGTACTCTATACAAGTTCTGCTGACAAATTTTCTTGTAGAGAACCTGACTTCTGTGGGAGTTCTTGTGAAATTTGCATTGCTCAAACAAATAACTTTCATTATCTGCACCGATAGAATGCCTGCCTAAATTAGCATGGTACCCAAAAAACATAAGCTTGCCAGCTTCTGCTTTCACATTTTTGTTTTCCAATAGGTATGCAGATTCTTGTCCCTGGCTCTCAATTTTTAAGAAGTTGGGAACAAAAGAGAGAAAACAGAGGGAATTCCCCTCTGAGTACATGTAATTTTCTAGATAATAGCAGAGGCTTGACATTTTTCATAATCACTGTACCTTGCACAGACATTAAAACTTTGAATGGCCCCATGCAGTGCAAAAAATTGTACCCCATTCTTGCTCCTATGTTCCAAATTTCAGTTAAAACCTTTTATATGGAGCCTATACAACCCTATCATCAAAACTGAAAAGGCAAACATGTATGATTTAAAAGAATATTAGAATTTAATTTTCGTTGATTCAGAACTCCTTTGTAAATTACTGGTTTAGGGTTAAAAAAATATTTCCCATTAAATAAAGATTTGTGCAAAATCAAGATCAAAAAGAATGTGATAAAATGGTTTAGAATTTCACATAATTTAGGAATATTTTAGCAGCATCTCTATTGAACAGTGACCTTCTATTATTCTGTATTTCAGGCTCAGGGAGCCCTTCTATTCATGTGTTGACTACTAAAAGTATTATTTATTGTGAATTTTTCATGTTGTAAATACCATATCTTTGCTATGTTCTTGCTAGCTACTGCAGGATCTTTTGGTGGGGATTTTGTTGTTAGTGTTGAGAGGAGGGGATGACGTTTTTCCAGATGAACTTCTAAAAGAAGTACGTTGTATTACAATTGGTCACTGCCATAATTAGGTAAATGGATGGAGAAATTAATAAGAGTTGTCACTTCCTTAAAGAATAAGAACATTACTAAAATATGCACATTTAAAAGGATGAAGGCAGCCTGCTAGGAGGTTTGCTTTCAGTAAACAAGAGATTCAAGTAAATAAATTAATTTTCATTCTTAGTGAGCATATTTCTAATTATCATGTTCATAGTAAAGGCAACATGAAGTCAGCAAAGAGAGATCTGAGAATATGTAAAGGCAGGAAAATGCTTTTTAGGGATTTTTGAGTCAGAGGCAGACTTTATTAGGCAAATTATAATTAGACTTGTATGAGTGCTTGAGGCATGCTCATTTGGTCCCATGCCATTTCCCTGTCCTGTATGAAAAATGACACATCCCAGCACCTCTAGAGAAACAGTGGGAAGGGGATCATGGCCAGCAATTCTGCTTGCCCTGACAGAGGAAGGGTGGGCTACAACTCTACAGCTGTGGGATTCAAACTGTCAGACTATCTTGTCATCCAGAATGTGTCGAAGCTGCCGCATTCACATCAACTCTCCCAGTGAGTCAGAGCTTATCTGACATCCCCCACTGACGGTCAGAGTCTGACTTACAGCAGACTGTGTGTTAAAGTCACCATAAAATCCCATGCAAGTTTTTCACCAGCCACAGTGCCACAGCTGACAGAACAAGCTTTGAATAAGGATTTTTTATTTTCAAATTTATATTAATGCCCATGAAACAAGGTCAACAGAAATCATTGCGTTTCTAGAAAGAGCTCTGCTCATTACCACTAATCACAAAAATGAATCATCTGCAAGCTGCCCGCACTTACAACTGTCTTGCTTAGCTTATTGGATGGCACGGTGCCTGCTCATGTGTTGTTTAGATGTAGTATAGGGAATAGGTGTCAGAAAAAATTATTTTACCAGGATAATTTAAATAGAACAACAACTGTTATCTTGTTAGCAATAATTTCCCTTTTGGTGACAGAACAAGAAAGCATTATTCTCCCATGAAGCTTTCCAGCCTGCTGGCACCTGCTCCCTGCTGCAGCATCATGAAGTTTAGTCAGTCAGGCTCCTGGACTGCTGTCTGTGAGATGGGGCCCATTCTTGTCAGGGATACCAGAATATGAAGAACATGTTTTCATCTTACTCAAATTGCAATTCTTGCTTTGATATCAAAGACTAGGAGAGCACAGAAGAGGCAATGTTTCCTAAACAGCAGTTTGGGGTTTTTTTCCTCTTCTGTCTCTTGCTGGAGCTAATTCTCCCCAAGGTACTTCATCTTTTCAGCAGGACAAAATGTTCTGAAATTTTTGCATTAAAGTTTTTGGATCTTTTGTAAGACCAATCTAGAAGGGGATCTCTAAAGAAGCCTAAGCATACCCATTTTCTCTGGTTTTAAGTGCTCTGAATCTCTTATGAGGGAAGCACTCATTGTCTCCTTCCAAAGGGGTCAAGTAATTGCAGGAATTTGTGTTTAATTAGCTCTTTCTGTTGGGTTTGGGTTGTTTTTTTCCCTATTCAAATAACTCAGAACTGTAAACATGAAAATAAACAATTCTTGCTCAGCTTCTCATCATAGTGTAACATAGTCCAAACCACTTCTCAACTCCCACTCAGCATTCAGAAAACAGAGCATCTAACACGGAGCACCTGCTATCTTGCAGAATAGTGCCATATGTGATTATCTACAAGATTTATGTAGAGATGTAACACCAAACTTAAGACAGAGAGGAATTTTTCCTCTTACGGGGCTCTGGTTAGACACTGCATAAAAATTGTGCAGGTACCTCCATGATCCTTTTTGACTTGCCTCTTATTTTAATTATTGAGAAAGCATAAGTAAGATCTTTCAGAGAAAGTAAGACTGCAATAAGGTTAAAAATACTTCAGCAGGGATATGAATTATTGCAGTGTGCTACCACTGCATTGTTTTTGCCTTCATAATCCAATCATACATCTTGAAAATGTCATTTGTTTAGTCAGTTTTGGCATGTTCTGATTTCAAAACCAAGATGTGGATTTTTATTTTCTATATCTCAGAAAATATGTTAAAAATATTTTGGGAAATTAGTGTCTATTTCAGTTAGCAAATTTGTCTGTAAAGTAGTCAGGCATCCAAGTTTGTGATCAAAGCCCATCTAATCAAGTTTTGTAAATTTTAAAGAAGATCCAGAGAGAGGGAAGTATGCATTTGTTTCATAAATTGCAGGAGCAAATGTTCTAAACTATATGTATTTAAAGAGCTGAGTGAAATACAGGCAAATTCATGACATTTTCCTATGAATCATTTAATTTGTTGTCGTTACGATGGAGAAAAAAAAATACCTACTAGTTTTTTTTTAACAGTAGCTGCCACCAAAACTGACTTCTAAGGAGAAGTCATTAAAGTTTTTTCTCACATTTATTCCAAAGAAAGTTAAGGAAATAATAATGCTATACTTAGTGGGGATAATAAGAATGAATAGTACTATTCAAAATAATCTTCATATCTATCATGCTTTAGCATATGAACAGTAGACATCTAATATTTTCAGCTACTTTCTATATCCTCTCTCTCTCTTCTCTTCGTGTATGGGACATGCCACTGCTTTGAGTTTTTACATCTCAGGTGACTATGATGATTAGTTAAATACTGGTATAACTAATCTGAAGAATTTTAGAGTTCTGGGAGTCAGATGTATCATCCAACTGACCAGCTGGAGAATACTTTGGAGTGCGGTTGTATAACAACTGCAGAAGACTTATTAATTAAAATAATTTAAAAATAGAAGATAGGTACATCTTTTGCTGTAGTTCCAAAGCTGCAGTGATTTATCAGCTGGAAGAAGCATTAACAGGGACCTGAGTTAATTGATTAAAATGAACAAGATTTCTTACTCATCTTGAAAGTTTAGCATAATTCTCTAGTGCTATTCATATTGGTGACAGCGAATAACTTTCCTGATATTCTGCTGCTAATAAATACTATTTAATTCATCTAAAGTTATTGCTGGTAGAATACTCTGTTCCTAAATTTAAAGAGCTTAAGCAGATGTCCCAAGCATGAAGGAAGACCTGCTCAAATATTCTCCAGTGAGAAGTCCCAAATGCACAAATACACAGATTCCATAGCTCAGGGAGAGGAAAACAGTACAAATGGGCCTTTGAAAGAATGGAAAAGTGACATGGTTCTTCCTGACTACAAGAAGAACAATGTTTTTTATTTTTATGACAATTTTAATGATATTTGTGTTAACATTACTTTTACTCTGCTTGAGACTTGTCCAGGCTCAACTCCCATAAGCATACAAGAGCACAGGCCTTGTAAGAGAAAGAGAATTAACAAAATGGAAATCTGTAAACTACATCAGTGCCAAATTGAACTGGTAGGTGGCAACATGAATCCAGTCTTGCGTATTACAGAGGAGGTGAGAAAGGCAGCACAGTTTCTTTAATCTCACGCTTTCTCTTCCTGCCCGTAGGAAGATCCCAAGTGGTTTTCTCACAAAAAGACATCCAACTCTTCCCAACTGGTTTCTATTTTTTTTCCTAGGGAATGAGGCAAGTGGGAGGAAAGAATACAGCATTGTTCTGCATGGACTGTAATTTTTTCAGAAAAATCTGTTTTAAACATAGTGTCTTCAATTCTAAAACATTTTGTGGAATTATACCAGTCTAGAGCCAGAGGTCCTCCAGCATCCATAGGAAGGAAATAAATTTTCAAAGGAGGTGAATTATCATCCCAAGAAATAAGGGGCAAGTTCCAGTGGGAAATTTATATGCTGCAATGCTCAGTGCTACAGTTGTTGGTGGCCTGGTGCCAGTCCCAGGTGTAGAGTGGCCTCAGCAGAATCATTTGCACCGCTGGCTCAGGCACACATGCACTCCTTGTAGTGAATGTAGTGAACACAGGGAGCTGGGGATGCTGAGGAGGTGGGAGTAAGCCACTACAGTTGCTGGGAAGGCATGTTCCTGAAGGGATGCAATTCTTTAGGACACAGGTGAAATTTCTCACCTTTTTTTTCCCTTTTTTTTTTTTTTTTAAACTAACCAATTTCACCTCCATGAGAATACAAGAAGAGTAGACGTCCTGAGTTAAACTTTATGTAACAGGAAACAATTTCAAACAGATGATCTTCGGCAATAAAAAACTACATCTATGTGTTGCATTTTCTCTGTATGGCCACCAGGTACCCTCCTATCCACTCCATCACTCCCCTTCCTCAACTGGAGAAGGAAGAAATTATTATGAGAGCATCATGGCCTAAGGCCTCTAAACCCAATACGATCTGCCATGCCAAAAGTAAAGGAGGAAAGAGCGGGGCAGGTTAAAAAAAAAAAAGGGGGAACAAAATGAAACAAACAAACAAAAACCTAAAAAAATACCAAAAGCAAAGAAACAAAAAGCTACAAGCAATGCATCAAATCTGGATGGGGAGGGCAGCAACCATTCATTTGACCATCTGCTCTGACTGGTGAAAGGCTGAGGGCCTGGAAAGGATGAGTAGCTGAAGCTCTGCCTTCCAGCATAAATTGTCTTGTGTTTCTTCAATCCACTCCACCAGTTTGATGTGTTCCATGCTGCTGGCATGGCTGAGGAACAGAAAAGAGGAGGTGAGCCATCAGTGACAAGTGCAGAAAGTGTGCAGTGAGGAGTGGCTGTGCCTCAGAGTAAATATACTCCTCTGTGCTCCCCACACACCAGTGCCCCAGCTGCCCACAGCACCCCAGCTCCCCTCCCCAGCTCTGCATTGCTGCCTTACACAGCTCAGGCAATGACCTGTCCCTTGTGCTGGTTTGGAGCTAGGTGATGGCTGAGGGCACAATCATGGGGATCAGGACAGTCGGACATACACAACTGCTGGCCAGACACATGCACTGACAACATTTGTCTGGAAATGAAGCCAGGCTGGGATGGGGCTTTGAGCAACCTAGTCTAGAGGAAGGTGTCCCTGCCCATGGCAGGGGTCTGGAGCAAGGTGATCTTTAAGATCCTTTCCAACTCAAACCACTTTTTGATCCTATGATCCTACAAGGACTTCTCACTCTGAAGGTGTCTGTATCAATCAGATCCTGAGGTGAGGTGAGGAATGAATGTGTATCAGGAACTTATTTTCACTTCCACATCAGCACTTCTACATCAGCAGTCTGGCATTAGCAATCGAGGTTTAATTGGAGAATAACCTGCCAATCACATTTACAAAATGCACAGGAGGTATTACTTTTAAATTTCTGCATTCTTGAAACATTTGTGATTTTTTCATGTATCTTTTAGCCTATCTCTCTCTTATTACTTGAATAAAAGAAGTGGGAGGATGAAAAAGAGAACAGCAAGGGCTCGAGAATCTTGTTATAAAGATACAGAACATCATCTGTAGGTGGTGATATAAAAAATTACAAGAAATGTTCCTCTCTGTTACTGTATATAGATATGCCTGGTCAAAGTCTGCCACTACAAACACCGGGATATAACCACGTTGCTGAACGTCATTATCCTGCTTCCTCCAGTAGCTTCATTAGTAAGTCTGACGTTGAATTCCTTAAGTGTTTCTGAGTGGTTTTGGCTGGCTCAAGAATTAATTTATCAATCACTGGGTTTAGCAATCACATGCTCGTTCCAGCTAAAATTGCACTAGAAAGTTGTCTGAATTACTTTATCTGTACTTTAACTCCTCTCCCTTGGAGTCAATTGGATGTTAATCTGAATTGTGATCTGGTGTTTGCTTTAAATGCAGCCACCTGGAGGGTTTTGGTCTTATTCTTCACCCTGGCTTTTCAGACCACTGCAAAATTTCCTCATTCTCTTTCTCATTTTGGGGATTTTTTTGTCCTGCTTACTTTTTTTTTTTTTTTTTTTTTTTTTTTTTTTTTTTTTTTTTTTGCCTCACCATTTTGGCAACATTCTATTTTCAGAAATAATTTAGTCAGAAGTAAGATAAGAACTCAATCCTTCAAACACCATTTTGTCAGGTAATTATCTGAACAAACTTATTAAAACATGCTACCAGTGCTGAAATATTAATCCACCAGTTCATATAAAAGAAAGCTTTTTCTGTCACTTTAGGATTATCCAAGAGAAAACAGGACTGTCTGGAAAGACATTTTTGCAATGAGGTATTGATTTTGAGGAAGTTTTTGCAATAGAAATGTTTATGAGAACCAAGGCAGTCTGGTCATTTGTGATGGCAGACTGGAATAGAGATCTGAAATGAAAACCTGGTATTGATCTGAAAAACATGTCTTCAGTAGGGTGCCATTTTTGAAACCAAAAAGATAGTGTATTATTCCAATGAAAAATAGAAGCCCATTTCCAAACCTTAAGAGCTCATAAAATTGCCAGACTGTTAGTTGCTAATGAGTTACATGTCAAGAGGGAGTCGTGGCTATGAAGATTAGATGGTTTTTTTACTCATTTTTTCCTAACAGAATGTTCTCTCTGAAGAGGGGAATCCCTGAATGGCAGGAAGCAGTGGTGTCATCTCTGTCACAGTGTTTACAGAAAATGGCTGATGCATCGTCCTTATTCCCAAGACAATAGCACTTTGAAGGCAGTGGAAGATTACTCCATCTACTAAAAGCATCCTGAAGTTCAAGGCTGGCTATGAGTCTGGGCAAACCACTCTGCTCCCCTGGAAAACAGACTGTTGGGGCATCAGCACAGCACAGGCTCTACTTCCAACCTCTCCCATTTCTGAGCCCTGGGAAGCCAGGCTGGCTGTTGCCACTGCCCCTGCAAATGCAAGGTGTGTGCAAAACAGGCTGTCCTTGGAGGAGGATGGGGACACAGGATGGGATAACACTCTTTCAACAGCACAGCAATTGCTGTGTCTTCATTTCTGCAAGTGTCTGGGAAGAACAAGACCAGCAAGCTGGATTTCTCAGGGTTCTCACATTCTCTCTGGTTCCCCCAGCTTTTCCAGTGCCAGGAGCATCATGGCTTCGTTTTAGATCAATCAAATTCAACTTTCTGTGCTTTCCTGAGAAGCCCTTTCCTGGGCCTCAGCTCTGATAAAGACCTAACATCACCAATGGGGACAAAAATGGTGGTGGGCTGACCCCAGCTAGCAGCTAAACCTCCACCCCATCGTTTGCTCATGCCCCCACAGCAGAAAGTGGAGAAAGAATCACAGGGCAAAAGTCTGGAAAACTCTTAGGCTGAGATAAAAGAATATTTAATAAATGAAGAAAAATAACAAAAACCAAAATCAAATTATGCAAAGGCAATCTCTTACCAGCTCTCACCAGCAGACCGATGCCCAGCCAGTCTCAGAGCAAGGGCTACTTCCCTGGGCTGTAATCCTTAGCACAGTGCTACAGTGGATGGAACATCTCTTTGGTCAGTTCCGGTCATGTATCCTGCCTGAATCTCCTCCCAAATACTTGTGCATCCTCAGGCTACAACAGCTAAACCACTGATGTGTTATCAACACTGCTCTGGCCACAAACCTTGAAATACATGGGCTGCTTACCCCAAGGTGCTTCCTTCTCAGCACTCTTAGGAGCAGCATTGGGAATTTTCAGGGAGATATTTATCGAGGGTAGTAAGTAGAAAAAAGGTATTTTAGGGTAAAAGCTTAAAATGGGGTTAAAATGAAGTTGAAATATGATATGGTTTAGATTTATGTTTCAAGGTGGTTTTTACTGCATATGGCGATACTGAGTCCCTTCTACAGTTCAGAATATCGCAAAGTATTTTTATAAATCTTTTTCCTTTTTAAAGTTAGAATGCACTGAAATGTACTTTTGCTAGCAGTTGGGAATTGGACTAGCAAGGAACAAAATTTATGAGCTTAATTTTGTGGTCAAAATATTCATGTTTCTGGGTTTGCAAATATTTATTTTGTTTCCTTTAGTGATATGGCTTTTTTCGTATTTCTTCTAAGATGAAATAGTCTCACTAATGAAGATCCATTTTCTTTTATTTTGCATGCAGTTATTTTCAATTTTTCTTTATATGTTTCTGATCAATATGAAAAAAACACTTGTAAAACTTGGTTTTTTCTCATTCCTGAGACTTTTTGATGTGCGTTTTTCTTGGGGTTTACATCTTTCTCCAAAACACTGGAAGATGTACTGTGGACATACATCATAGAAAATAAATGAATAGACACTTTGCATCAGGCACTTATCACAACAGCCCACTCGACTCTTGAAAAATTCACCAATAACATCACTGACATGGTTAATTGTTATTGCCTTTTCCCAGTAAATGTTTAAGAAGGGTGCTGAAAAAAGAATTCTGACTTTTCTAATGTAAAGGAAAGTGTTTTAAAAATTCCTAAGCCCCCAAGAGACATTAGGCCCTGAATTTGAAGCCTGTGTAGGTGGCATTACTCTCAAAGCAAGGTTTTTGTTTTTCAGAATGTATTTTAACAGGAGCTCTCTTTGGGGACCGTTTTAAGGCAATGAAACCAAGTAAAGCCTTGACAGCAGGTTCACTAAGTATGGATGGGCACATCCCAGGGACGAAGGCAATTCTTTCTGTTTAGTCTATCTTTTGAAGCTCTCTCTTCTTCTAATCTTCTGGAAATACTCTAGCTGTCGCCTCTGAGTAAATCTTGTGAAGATTTTTTTCCGTAGTAGAAATAAAACCTCGTGTTCCTTGGGAGAGTAGAAATGTATGCAGGTAGGCAGCCAGGCAATTTCCCTGGCTGTGCTGTGCCGTGCCTCAATTGAGGGATGCTGCCTGCTCAGTGCCTGTCAGCACAGCTTCTCCAAGGAGCTTTCAATTGCTCTCTTGAAATCCAGTTGCAGGGGCTCGTTGTCTTCTGTTTAAGTGTGCAAGCTGAAACAAGGCACATAGCAGAAGGCAGAGCTAAGCTCAGTCACTCTTAGCTTCAAATCCTAATAGTTATGTGGGGTAGATTTAGTTAAACAGAAATGCCACTTTAGAGAACTTGTAGAAATCTCACCCATTTGAAAAATTTGGATCCTTCCAAATACTTAAATGTACTGTAAAGTTTTGCCTGATTAACCCTCTGCTTTATCGGGGTTCTGAAACCTCATTCCACGTAATTTCATATCTTACCAGGACTTCGCTTTGTAAAAACCCCTTAGTGAAAATCCAGCTTCTTATAAGGTCTGTTAGAGTCCTTGGATTTTTTTTTCCTATGTTTTTAAGGACTTCAGCAGAAAAGGTATTTTGTCTCTCTTCTTATATGTAATAAATAGCTGTTCTGAGGATGATTAATCTACTTTGCT
>VXBU01016903.1:2118148-2137490 GCA_013400315.1 Bombycilla garrulus
ATCTCTTCAGAAAGGCTGTTATGGAAAATGCACTAGAAGAAGAAAATGGACAAAAGGAATCACATTTCTTGTCACAGCACTGGGAGAAGACATGTAAAGGTAAAAGGTAAAATTTTCATTTTGGATGACATGCCTGAGAACAGGAACAAATCTGTGTGAACTCTCCCTTTCCTGTTTCTGGCAGTCACTGACAGCAATGAGACCTAGAAGAGTGCATTCTAGTCCTGGTAGATTTGCTAAATTAGTTTGGAAAAAAAAATCAAACAAAACACAACCATTGACTACTTTTATTTTCTGACAATGGGCTGTATGAGTGAGATACTAGTCCTGATTGTTACTTTCATCATATAATTAATTGTGAACAACTAGCTGGGGGGGTTTTCCTGTCCTTTTATTTTCTTTTTTTTTTGCCTCCCAGTAAGTGCCTTCCAGAACTTTCCTAACTAGGAAGATGAGAATTTAAAATGCCTCTGTAAACAAAAATCTTTCTATATGCTTCCTACTACAGATTTATTTTCTTTTCATTTTTTTTATTCTGATGCTTGTTTGACCACTCTGTTCTTGTATTGTATGATGTTACTCAGTTACCAGTGAGACCTGCAGCATCAGTGAAATGGGGTAAACAAAAAAAAACCAGTCCTGTTCCTACGAAGAAAAAATTTCATCTGCAAACCATCAGATCTCTGAAGACTGTATAAATATATACAAGCTACTCTGGAGTGGTGCTTTTGCATGTACAATACAATTACCACACCAGCTTGTCATATTCAATTTACTACTACTAGGATTCAATATTTAGACTGTGGCAGTGCTTAGTCTGCAGAGGCATTCTGCTAACACAGGGCAGAACAATACTGAAAAAAAATTTAAAACANCATCAGTGAAATGGGGTAAACAAAAAAAAACCAGTCCTGTTCCTACGAAGAAAAAATTTCATCTGCAAACCATCAGATCTCTGAAGACTGTATAAATATATACAAGCTACTCTGGAGTGGTGCTTTTGCATGTACAATACAATTACCACACCAGCTTGTCATATTCAATTTACTACTACTAGGATTCAATATTTAGACTGTGGCAGTGCTTAGTCTGCAGAGGCATTCTGCTAACACAGGGCAGAACAATACTGAAAAAAAATTTAAAACAAGTAAGTGAAAAATAATCAGTTGTCTCATAAATGCAGATGACAGATAGCAAATTGAAGTCTGGAACAGTATTAATTTTGTTAGGAGTTAAACCAATATTCCATGTCTTAAACATGGATTTCACCTCAGCTATTCTATTTGCCAGAATCATTTGGTATGACTTGAGAGTAAGTTGCTGTACAAACAAATGCTTTATTATATTCTTTTTCATGTACCTGTAGGACTTAACATATCTCTTTTAAAATGTCCCTTGCTATGTCTTCTTTTATAGGTCTCTGGTCAGGTTGGCCAGCTTATGTGGCTGTCAGTACTCGTGTGCTGTAAGCATAGCTGTGTCCCCAATACTTATGCAAAGTCAACTTGGGTTTGGGATGACCCCAGGCTTTTAGGCATATCTAGCCAGCAGCTTTATCAGCTCTCCAGTCTGCAGGAACACAGGTGCTGCTGACGCTCCTTTTTAAAATCAAAATCTTCTGTAGTCTGTTCAAGTTAGCATCCTGAGCTTCATGTGGGTTTTCCTTTAATTTTATAATTAATATATGGACAAGCACTTGTATGTTTCAAGCAACGTTGTACTAGGTTGGTTTTTTTTGTCCTTAACAACTGGAGTTATTTCCCTATATATTCTTTTCCAAATGTTCATATTATAATCATGAAAATTAAAATCACCAACTACAGCTTCATTATCAGCCACTTGATATTAGATACTGACTTACTGAAGGCTCATAAAGTTAATTTTTTTAAATTCTTGCAATATAAAAAAGCTCCAGCGGTTTGTAAAAAGTTGTCAGATCTGAACAAGGGGTAATAGTTTTAAACAGAGAGAGACTAAGTTTAGATTAGATTTAAGGGAAAAATTCTTCACTGTGGTGGTGGTGAGACACAGGAGCAGGTTGCCTGGAGAAGCTGTGGACACCCAATTCCTGGAGGTGTTGAAGACCAGTTTGGATGGGGCTTTGAGCAACCTGGTCCAGTGGAAGGGTGACCCTGACAACAGCAGGGGGACTGGAACAAGATGATCCTTAAGGTCCCTTCCACTGTAAAACATGCTATAATTCTATGATTTATTTTTTATAAAATACTTGGGAAAAGATAAAGAGAAAAATTGCTCTTTGATGTCTAGAAAACTCAATGTTGGGCAGGCAAATTTATTTTTATTTATTATGGAATGGAAGAATACTTTTCAAGACGTCCATTTATCTGGAGAGTTATGTAAGTTCAACATCTATTAGAAATGGAAAAATGTGATTTCTCTTAAAATATACCAAGATCCTTTCTATATGGTTCATAGGTTTCTAACTAGTATCATTAATACTATTCATGGAATAAAAGTATAATTCATGGAGTAATATTTTTGGAAATATTATTCACAGAATAGGAACAACTGGTGTGCAATTATTTTTGCTCATTCAAGGAAAAGTGCCTTTCTGATTAGACCCCAACCTATGTGACATAGGTGCATAATGGTGCATTACAAAGACACATTAGAGACTTGCTGAAAATAACCAGAAGGCAGTGTCTTACTTGCTCTAACATTTGGTTCATTAGGAGGCAAATGATTTTAAAGCTAAGCTAGAGACAAAGACACAAATATTCGCTATTCTTAATCCACTTGCCAAACTATCCTTTCCCCATCTTGGTTAAAATCTGCCAAAGTTGTGCAGAAAAAAAAAAACTAGGGCACTTTCTTGATAGCAAGCTGAGCATGAGTCAGCAAAGTGTCCTTGCAGCAAAAGCCAAGAGCAACCGTGGGTTGCATGAGGAGGGAAGCATTGCCATCAGGTGGAGGAAGGTGATCTTTCTCTGCACTGGTGAAACACGTGCTGAGTCCGATTCTGGGCTCTCCAGTAAGAGAGAGACATACTGGAGCAAGTCAGTGAAGGGCTGGTAAAATCATGAAGGGATTGGAGCAGGAGGAGGCTGGGACTGCTGGAACTGTTGAACACCTATGGCACTGTGACTCACAGTTAAGATAGAATAGATCTGTTTGGCCACAATACTGGGACATGCCCTCACACTGATGCTTCTTTCTACACCTCTCCTGTCCTTTTATTTCACCCATCTGATATTTCCCCAAATAAGATCATATTCACTGAAGCTGCAGAGACTGAATGTGGAGAAAAGTATATTAACAGAGATGCTCCATATCCTTTCTTGAGTGTTGCATCTAAAGAACGGATGATCTCTGATTCACTTCTCTGGGATTGGAAGCTGCTTTCCTCCAGCAAGAAAATCTTTTTTTCACATAGAATATAATATACATTGTGTCTCTACCCTCATAAATTGCTTGACATTCTTCCTAGATTTCAGAAAATTATTTATAAACTATATCGTGTAGAACTCCTTTTGACTTCTGTGTAACACCATCAGTGCTGGTCCTGATGCCAAATTACATAGGCTAGATGTGTCACACCTTTCTCTGGACCTCCTTCTGAGCCCTTTCAGAACTACAATGGGTATGACTTTCTGACTTTGAAAGGGAGCTATTTTTATATTTTATTTTATTTTATTTTAATTTATTTTAATTTAATTTTATTTTATTTATCACTGACCTGACGCTGGGATTTTGCTGCAGCCCTGAGAAGGAGATTTGGTTAATGTAGTACATCCCGATCATGCCTGAAGACTGTATGGCTGTTTGGTGTTGATAAACTTTGTGCAGTTGTGCTGCAGGGCTGAGTAGGGTAGACAATAAGATAAGAGGCAACGGGCACAAGCCGATACACAGGAACTTCCACCTGAACATGAGAAAGAACGTCTTTTCTGCAAAGGTGACTGAACCCTGGAACAGGTTGCCCAGAGAAGCTGTGGAGTCTCCTTCTCTGGAGATATTCAAAAGCTGTCTTGACACAATCCTGAGTGAGGTTCTCTAGGGAATTGAGCAGGCAGATTGGACCAGATAACCTTACTCATGGGGTCCACAGAAACCCACTGCAATTCCTACTGGAGTAGTTCCAGATGCCTACTGGAAATAGTTCCCGATCTTTGTGAATAGTTCCTGATCCTGTGTCCCCCAAACTTTGCCTAGAACTGCCCAGAGACTGCAAGTTTGGCTTGGGCCAAAACTGCAATAATGCAGGAGAACAAACCTTCTGGAAATCAGTAATTTGAAGTCCAGATTAATTCCCCAGTCTTGCTTTTATTGTCAGTATAGATGTTATCTCAAATAATGAGTATCAGGGAAAGGATTTTTTTTTTAAGCAGATCTTTCAGTGTTCTTCTGCATTAAAAGGGACTACAGACTTTTCCCACTGCATCTTAAAGGCACTGCAGGTTTGGTAATGGCTTGTAACTCTTGTGAGCTTCAGATTAATTTCCTATTCAAGCTGTGAACTGAAACAGTCTCAGACTGGTTTTTAGCTGCACTCCAGTGGTGCAGGTGGAACATGGATGTTGACTGTTGTTGCAACTAAAATTGTTTTTTCATCATTTGTCAAGACTTGTTTCATAATGGAGTATACATAAGAATGCAGTGATACAATTCATGGAAAATTAGTTACATCTGAATAAAAGCTTCAAAATCAAAAAAAGTAAAACACGTCTAAACTCAAAATGAGTGACTGGAGCTATTTGTAATTTAAAGGGTACTGAGAGTACTTATTCCAGCCAAATTTGATTTTCCTCAGAAATTGCTCCACTGAGCTTATAGATTGACTTTCTGAGAAAACCTGCAACCGTGTCCACACATCTTACTTTATAGATTTTCCTTTCAAATTGTTGTTTCTGGGCAGATTTAGTTGTTGAGTGTCTGATAGAAAAGTTTTGCTTCTGGTGGGTTTTTATGATTTTTAGTTTTAAGTAATTATTTCCTCTTTAACATTTTGAAATATCATGAGACATACTTTGATTAAAAAAACATTAGATATCAGACAAGACTGATTTAAATAAAAAGGGAAAGAAAAATAAGCACTTATCTAGTACACCTAAATAAATTAAATTGCTATATCATATTGATTAGCAGCTTTAGAATTCAGATGAAAGAAGTTAAGAAATCTCATGGTTTATATTTACAATGACAACTTTAGTTTGAAATATAAAGGACCAAATTTGCAGTTATCTTCATCATGCCTTCAAAACAAGTGTATCACTTGTTTAGTATTTTGATTTGATCACATGCTTATATTTTGATATGGACTAAAAACTCTGCTCTTGGAACAGTACTTCAGCCTCTGCCCTCCTACCAATAAATTGATCCTTGAAATGGACACGAGGTAGTTATAACTATGATCAGCTCATTACTCTGTGGAAGTATTAGCTTCTTTTCCTGCAAATGGACACACTTTCTCCCTCTGTAATTTCAGTTGAACTGGCATGGAAATCTCAGACTGCTGAGTCTCAGCATGGCTGTCCAAATACTGGACTTGAAGATGTTTCTCTTCTGCTTAAAGCTCTGTCAAGCAGTCAAAACACACTACAGCAAAATCACATCCCAGACTTCTGTTGTTGCATAAAGGAGTTGAGTTCAGATAAGAGTAAAGGAATAACAGACAAGAAAAAGTGATAAGAATTCTACAGGCTTTAATTTCCTTTCAACTTTTTTTTCTTGTCCAAACTGTTGCTAAATTTAAAATTCATTAAAATCCAACCTAGAGCAAGGGACTCATAGGTCTGCCTGCGCCGTAATGCTTGAGTCTTCACAAACTGATCTGGAACAAGCACTCTAATAAGGAAGCATAATTTATATGGATCAAGAATATGCGTAATGAAGACAGGTCCAAAACTTGTGAGGCTCGTGTGAAAAAAAATGGATGCCAGACTTCTAGAATTCTTTCAAAATATTCAGAAGGGTATTTACTTTAGAAAGGAGGGAAGTCAGGGAGACATTTCAGACTCTGTTGGTTATTGCTCGCCCCCAGAGACTGTCTTTGTGACTGTGTTTAAGTTGCTGGGTTATAGCCAGACCGGCAGATAATGCCTAACTTGTTGAAATCCTAACTGTCTGGCTCTTCAAGATCTGTGCAGCTCTAGTTGCCAGTGTTTAGGAAAGGTGAATTCAAATCAAGGTAGGCATAGAGGCAAGCTATTATGATACTTGTGTAAATACAGAGTCTAAGAAAAAATAGTAGAAGAGCTTGAATTATTCAACCAAAGAAAAGAAAAACTGAACAGATATGCTTATCATCCACCAACATACTGAGAAGGACAGATAAACATGAGGGAAGGAAAAGAGCTACTTAAGGACAGTTTTGCCACAAGTACATATATATGTTTAAATGAACCATGAATAGATTTAAGTGGGAAGTTCAACTGACATTCCTAATTAACAGAGTATTGTAATACAAAAAAAAAACCCTTTCCCTTTGAGAAGCTCAGGGGGAAAAAAAAGCATTTTAGAGTGGAGTTTGATCAGTTTATGAAAGGGATTATGCAATGTAGTTGCCTGCAAATCTGTCTTCAGGCACTGGCAGCAGTAGGCAGATACTTAGCTTATCAGATTTATTTACAGGGGTTAGGGAGAAGAAAATTTGGCTCCAGACCTAAGCCCTTAATGCATACTGTCTTGCTTTTGGCTTTTTATACCCTTAAATACTACAAGCTTCCTGACAAGCAGAAGCAACAAGATAGTGCCTTAAATACCTGTCACCAGTTTTCTCCTCAGAGGTGTCTGACAAGGCCTCCAGTAGGAGGCCACTAGGCCAATACCATATCACAGCACCTCCAACATCACCTCAGGCTTCTCTTCTATCATGTCCATGATTTCTGCATACAGCTTAAAAATATATTCACAGTCTTGCCACTGCAAACCTCAGAGGGTTCTGTTGAGATCAATGGCTACTTAAGTTTGCCTAAAAGTAGCTGTGTGCATATGTGCGTGCATCTCTCCTTCAGCCTCCCTTTGTGTTGTGTCTGTGCTGATGAGTGACAACTCTTCACTTCTCCAGCAAAACAGGATTATCAGCCTGAGTGACACAATCATGGGATCCAGCAAGGGCCAACTTCAGCTGTAGCTGCCAGTGTGCACGCCTACAAGTGACAGTCTCATTGTGGAACAAGATCATATTAATTTGGCAAATTAGGTTGCTGTTGAAGATTGAAAATATTCTAGTCCCCATTGCAGATCATGTCTATTTTCCGTGACTTCAACCCAGTCTCATGCTAGGTAGCAACACAGGCATCACCTTAAAGAGTGTGCCACCATCGTGTCTTGATAGCATACAAAGTTTTCCCAGTTATTGATTTCTAAATGGTGTGGGAAAAAATTAATTCCCTGTGAATTTCTCTTCTCCTATAAAATGAATTTAAACCTATTTTGTATTATTTTGGTTTTTAGGCAAGTTCCCTAAGAATAGTGAAGTATGTCAAAATGAAGGGCCTTGAGGAGAAGTGTGAGGAGCAGCTGAGAGCACTTGGTCTGTTCAGCCTGGAGGAGACTGAGGAGAGACCTCATTGCAATTACAACTTCCTCATGAGGGAAAGAGGAGGGGCAGGCACTGATCTCTTCTCTGTGGTGACCAGTGACAAGACCCAAGGGAATGGCCTGAAGTTGTGTCAGGGAAGGTTTAGGTTGGATATCAGGGAAAGGTTTTTCACCCAGAGGGTGGCTGGGCACTGGAAAAGCCTCCTCAGGGGAGTGATCCCTGTATCAGCCTGAGAGAGCTGAAGAAGCATTTTGGACAATGCTCCCAGTCACAGGGTGTGACTCTTGAGGATGGCCCTGTACAGGGCCAGGGGTTGGATGCCATGATCTGTGTGGGTCTCCTGTACAACTCAGAATATTATCCTGTCCAATATTCTGTGATTCTGTAATATGGCGATATTTGAAATGTGAGTAGAATAGTAAAGAGTGTAGTAGTAACGGAATAAAGAGTAGTTTCTGCTTTTGGCAGAAAAGCTTACTCCTTGGTCATTAGCTCTTGGTCACATGCTATCAGTTTATACTGGCCTGGCTGTTGGGCAGCTGTACAGTGAGTCAAGTGGGGATCTGAGCAGGGTTAGAAAGAACATGGGAAAATGTGAATGCGTTTGCTGAACTGTTTCACTGTGTGTCTGCAAAAAACTGGTGTAGGAACAAGTGAAGGAAGGAGTAATAGCTCCTTAAACAAGAAAGAATTAGTTGTTAAGCTACAGCTTGAGGTGTGACTGAACTGTTTGGTATGAAAATTATCTGGTGGCTGAGAGAGAAGTAGAACAGTAGACAGTCTGTAGAAAAATCCTTGTTTGTGGGGAAAAGGGTGTGATAGAGGCTAGTTAAGATGGCAGCAAATGAAGCAAAAGGTTGCTGTAAAGGGTGAGTAAAGAAAATTCTAATGAAAGATTACATTATTGCCAGAAAATAGGATACATCAATGTACACAACATTTATGACACAGGTAAATTATTATCTGACTAGAAAATAGAATGAGAAAATAGCAACAGAAAGATGCCTTGAGGATTCCAGATACAGCTACTGTGAGTGGAAATTGGGTAGTATCTCATGTATGGATAATTGGCCTCAATGCATTTCACAGAGAAGTACATTTACTGTTAATCATATAACGAATGTCTTTGGCATTCAATTTTATCTATTTCTTCATCTGCCTGAGAATTATTTACAAAGTACAGGCTGGTATTTCATGCAGAAACTGAAGATGACAGGAGTTTTCAGTACCAAGCTTGGCATGAGGAAGATACAAAATTTCTTTAAATTACTTATTCAAGGAACCAGGGAACAGTTATCAGATTCACTGTCCCTTAAAAATAACAATTTTGTGAATAGTACTTAAAATCATCCTTTATAAAACAGTCACTTCTTTTGAGTAAACAGTTCTGTGAGACTAACTGCACGTAATTCACCAGTAGATACATAATTATAACTACATATCCCACGATGACTTCATGTGTGGTAAATGTCATGCAGGAAATGAACAAAGAAATAGAATTATATTAGAAATGAAGTGTAACTACAGGGTCTTAAAATCACTTTCTCAAATCATGGCTTTCCGGTCTGTACATTACAGGACTTCTTTTCAGTCCAGGTTATAACTTGGAAAATTACTTCTACGCCTCTGTTTTATGTAAATTACATCCTCTTCTGGGCTCAGTAGTTTTGGCACATATTATCATCCTGAGTAGGTTGGAGTTTGTTAGTTTTCCCTGCTTAAACTAAGGCTGGAGGTTTTTATGAGTACTCCAATAGTACATTAGGCTTTTTTCTTTTTTTTCCTGCTTATTTTAAAATAACTTTTTAGAACAAAGATAGTAGCAAAATTAGTCTCTTGTAACTGTGCAAGGGCTCCTCAGGACTAGAATATTTTATCAAATAGTTTCGGAAAATCTGGTATGTTTTTGAGAACAAAGAAGCAGCATGAACCAGTGCCGTATCTAAGTGCCTAGTTGTTTAGAGTATTTAGATGCATTAACCAGTTGGTGCACTGGATTTTAATTCATACCACATATTTTGGTTTTGAACTGTGGAGAATGCTTTTTTAAACATCTTAAGGTAATCAGAACTTCAGAAAGGAAGCATGTTAAGCTAGGTAGCCAGGTCCTAAATGGTAGTCCACTTAAAAATAGTGTTAGGCTTTGGGGGTTACATTTTTAGAAGTGATCTGTAGCCTAGGGATAATAGGGAAAGCCTGAGAAAACACAAGTTAGGAGTTAAAATAAAGGGTTTAACATTTTTAAGGTGTTATGTTATTAATTTGCAAGTCTTTCTTACCCAATATTCCCAGAGAGAAACTGATTTGGAGCTGTACTGCAGCAGACATTATTAAACTAGGAGCTTTTAATAAAGATGTAATAAATTGAGGTATGTGCTGTACCAAAAATGGAACACAAATCCACTAAATCCTCATAGGGATGAACTTCGACAGTTTTGTAGAAGCGTAAGAACTGCCTGAAAATGTGGCAACATCTCCAGCAGTAAATAAAGTAGGCCAAGGCCTGGTCTCTGCTGACAGCCACGCTGCACAGCATACCCACAGGAGTAAGTTCTCTTACATCCCAAAACAGGGAGGCAATATCCATACCACCTTCAGGATATGGTCACCTGCTCATTGTAAACCTAAGATACCACACAGGAGAAATGCCACTTGGCCTAGGGCAAAGCCATAGAGCATGATAGCAAATTAATGGTGTGAGCAACTGCGTGTCAATGCACGGACAGATGCCCTGGCCCTGATGGTTTATCAGTACAGATGTAACCAAAGACTACAGTGGAGCAGAGCCCTGGAAACCATAGTCTTACAGACAGCAAAGAGGGCATCTGAGGCAGTAGATATATTTAGGTTTGGGTTGGATAAGCCATTTCCTCACTGAGGCTCATAGGGTTAGGCATGGGTTTAGGATTTGAAAAAAAACCCCAGGATTCAAATCTTAGATGGTGTTCAAGAAACTTTAGAAAAGTAAGTAAGCTCCAAGTGTCCAAGGACATACGTATTTTGTATTGTCCTTTCTAATGGGTAAAAAAAGTTTTGTGAAGTGTTAATGACATTTAAAGTGAGAGATGACTGCTGCATTTTCTTTCTTGGCTCCTACTGTATATCTGCTGAGATATATGGTATATAATTGGCAAATACCTTCTAAAAGCAAGGTGATAAACAAATATATGTGAATCACCAACCCACAAGCAATCTATCAACAGGAGAGTGATGTACTGGATCATTTTTCAAATCCTACTGTATTTTACAGGCATCAAATGATCATGACAGCTTAAGGATAAAAAAAGAGTTTGTCCAAGCCTGTGGCCAATTTCAAATGTGTCTTTTCCTTCAATTGTTGTATTTTCAGTTTTCATTTTACATCCTTATTATAATATTATTGTATATTAATGTAAATTATTATATAATCTGTGGAAAGACCTTTCTGTAAATGGGCTCTTGAAATCTATTCTCCAACAAATATTTATGTAGTTTAGTGGAAGTAAGAGGTGATAATTTGCTCATATGATGTTCCTAAATAATGTGATGGGACTTTGGAATAGATAACGAATATTCTGCATGGGATAATTAAAAGCAAATCTAAGAAATGTTAAATAGCTTATTTTTACAGTAGCCAATATTAGTTTGTATTTACAGTTCTACAGGTCCTATGGAACTGCATTACAAAGTTGTTGCAAGAGCAGAGTTCAAAGGCAGACATTCCGGGAAAGGTAAAAGCATCTGTGGTCACAGAATAAGAAATAAATCTCTAGTGCCTTTTATTAAAAAAAAAAAAATAAAAAAAGAGAGAGATATCAGAACAATTAAAGATTTTGTATGTTTACCTACACTTTTATATGTTTAAAATTTTGCTGGTCAAAATTTAATCTGAAAGTGGCACAAACTTCTGTAACAGACCAAATGTTGGACTTGCCATGATGGTGAAGTGGGTGCTTCTGCCTTATGCCAGAATGAAATCCAAACTGCTGTGTTTGGCTACCCAAAGAAAAATTGTGTCTGAAAGATGGTCATTCAGACACAATTTGCACTGCCCCCAAGATAAATTCCATTGCTTTCACTGAATTATTGCCTTATAAGAAAATTTCAGATGTCTTCTAGTGCTGAATACCTTTGTGGTTCTAATATACATCTACTAAAAACCATGATCATCAATGAATTTAATAGATCTTCCAAAAAAGAGTCTGTTCTGTTATCTAGATCAATTCCAAATGTGATTGATGGGTAGAAATAAATATCCCAGTATATTCACCTCCTCATCAGCATGTGCTATGAGTTGTTTATCGAACAAGCTTCCTTGTATTGCTGCACTTCAGCTATTGAGAAGGATAACACTACTCAAATTGGCATAGCAACTGTTGGGTTGTGCAAAACCCTACATATTTTTATTTTTGTCATAGAGCTGCCAGCAAAATGTTGATTTTATTTGCATATAAAAACTTGACAAGTGTGGTTTCAGGAAGTGGTCATGTTTTTAGTGTTGATTTGTATCCTTCTGCCTGTGTGAACTGTGAATGTGAATAGGTTACATAAGACATCTAAATTCAAATACACTTATTTTATATTAAAAAATATATATTTTTAATATATATATATGTATCACAAAAAACATAAAGGCTGTGGTCAGGTCTTCTAGGATAAAACACTATGTTCTGTTTTGCCTAAGATGGAAGCTGGCACATTTTTGGTACCTTTTCTACAGAACCTTCTAGCAACACTGCATTCAGAGTCATTCAAAGAGTGAGAGTGAGGCCACCTCCGCAAGCAGAGAGCAAATTCCTGGGAGATATTTTAGCAGAACATACCTGTTTGGTATGTTTGGAATGTTTGGCCTGCTCACCAGCTGTCCGGCACACAAAAGAGAGTGCAAGGCTAGTGACGCATTTTGGACTGAGCAACTACAACGCATTTTGAAATGTGACTTCTCCACAGACCTTTTATAACTAAGAGGTACTTCAAATGTCTTGTGTGTGGAAAGAAACAGTTTATTTCTAGAATATTTAATTTCTTTCTGCTTTCTGTACTTTTAATGTAATTGGTAGTATCTAGCGAATAAAATGAGACTGTTTTAGCAATATTTTATTTCAAATTTATCTCCAAAATAAATCATTCAATCCAGTATGTTAAGTTTGGGTTGTTTCCAATAGATAGTTCGGAAAGATACAGTAAGATTTGGAAGTGGCAGTTTCCAGGCATGAAAAATTACTAATTTATAAAATGCTCTCTTTGCATTTTGCCAGATATAACTATTGAATTATTATCAACATTACAGAATTACAGATTTTTTAAATTTATTATTTTAAGATCAATACCATCAAAGAATGCAGAGCATTTATTTGTTTTCCAAAGCACTAAAGAATTTGAAAATCTGTCACTGGAAGGCAGAATGCAAGCTTTGCTTCATATACATCTTTATTTCTTTATGAATGAAAGCAATTCTCAAATTTACTTTTAAGAGAAAGTTATTAGTAACAGCTTCTCATGTATATTATTCAAAATAGTGTTATTCCTAACATGCAAGCAAGCCCATTATTTGGAAATATATATAACACACACTTCATTTGGTACAAGGACTGGTGACATTCCAGTATTCCAGAATGGAAGGTGATTCCTTTCTCAGCTGTTGTAGACTGAGCTTTACAGATAGTTTCCTCTGTAAAAACTGTTGAAGGGACACGAAATTCCTCAATCACCCTGAGTCACTTGTTTGTCTGGCCAGTAATCTCCCTTTCCCTCAGTGCTAAGGATCATCACATGACACAGGAATGCTCCGAGAATTAATCTGCAGGTCTGATTTGCTCAGTCTGTATTTGATTTCAGTCTTCTTGTGGTTTTACCCCGTTGAATCTCTTCACTCCCTTGATGTCACAGGAATGACCCCCAAATCACACCAGATTATGCCAGTAAATTAAAAAAAAAAAAGTTCAGTCAGTTTCTTCTCACAGAGATCATGCTGTGAACCTAGGATTAATCCAGTATAACCTTGTTTTCATTTACAAGAATGGCCAGGTTATTAATGTGTCTTTTTCATACATGAACATGTGACACAGTCAGTGCTGTAGTTCATTTTTCGATTAATTTCTTAATCCTGCTTCTTTTCCATTATTATTCCTATACCACTTGCAAACTGCTAACCTGACAGTATTGTTGTCATCTCTTTAATATTTCTTGTAAATTATTAATACTTCTTGAACCATTGAGATTTATCTGATATTCTAGGATTCATTATAAAATAATATCAGAGATCTTTTCAGATTACTGGATGGTCCAACACTTCCAGGGATTTGGGGATAGTTCTTTAATGTTGATCTTCAGAATATGTTTCTCACTGTTCTTGACAGAAAATATTCTATCATTCTCAGATGGAGAAGAATTTAATACGGGATTTGAGTCACCACTAAAAATCTGAACAACAGGCATGAAAAGTAGGCCTAAGGATTGAATTTGTCTGTGGAGCTGATTGTAGCAAGTTCTGCTTTGGATGCAGCAGATTGACTTCCACCAACCTCTTGGACTGAATGGGTGGAGACTGCTCCCGGAGTCTGATGCTTTCTTCCACAAGTGTTCAATACAAGAGAGTGCCACCAGACATTCTTTCTCTTCCACATGCTTTCTGTTCTCTAGCAGTCTCAGTCTGTTTCCTGTAGTCAGGTTCATTTTTCTCTCCCTGGAATGTCTGAACAGCAGTTGCATGGAGAAAAAGCAAGAGGAAGTAGCAGTATAAACACATTTCAAAGTTATAACTTAATAGACCTAATAAAGACCTGATGGGATGATTCATCTAGCAGGAACATTACTATAAACAGTGGAATTTATTCAGGGCATGTAGACGGAGAAAAGGATGTAGGTGTTACCTTATATGTTAATGTACACGCAAGCATCTCTTGCTCTGATATTAATAATAAAGAGGTTCAAAAGTTGTCTCATAATTTCTGAGTACAATTTAAAGGACAAAAAGTCTTGATATGCTGATGGGAGTCAATAGTTGGACAGCTATCAAGGAAATCACAAGATGAGCCTTTTGTAAGCAGAATTATCCAAATTCCAGCACCCAGTGCCATCAGCATACTTTGATTTCAAAAATCTGCACATTGAGGAAGGAATACAGCTGCCCTCAGGCAGTTGGCTAATTTTTGAAAAATTTTACTGGAAATTTTCTATGCAGAAGTTGGAAAATGCAAAGAGAGATGACATTTTCCAAATATGATCTTCCTAATCTGGTAGAACCTAAAGGAAAAAGTAAAAGTTAAAAGCAACTCGGGTACTTCTTGAGCAACGATGCAGCAGCAGAATTCATGACAAACAGGAAGAGATGCAATGTGCTTCAGCAGAGCAGATTATAGGAATTCAGAGAACTAGTAAGTGAGATCCTGTGGGAGACAATTCTGAGAGAGAGTTAAGTGCAGTAGGCAGATCTTTAAAGGAACTATGTTAAATGCAAGTTTATGCAAAACTATGCAAAAGAAAACTATGCAAAACTGCAAGTTATGACAGTGCGGAGGAAGGGAAGGAGCTGTAGATCACTCACCAAAGAAAAGAATTTAAAGAAAGATGAATGGATGAACATGTGAGACCAAAGAGAGAAAATCAAAAGCAGAGAGTGAAACCATGTGCTGCATAGGTGATGCATGCTTCTCAGCATGTTGGTGCACCAACAGGCAGAGGAAGCCAAAGAAAGACTTAACCCACTTCTCTCAGAGTGAACGACATTTGCAAATAATGCCTGGAAAGCTGATAGATTCAGCTCCTTCTTTGTTTCAAAAGGTCAGTCGTAAGCAGATGGTATCATGACAAAAAGGGCAAGAACTTAAAAGGGGAAAGAAAACACTTGAAATTATGCAAGCAAATGAGATATTTAGTGATCAGCTAGTCCAAAATGATATTCTGAAAATCTGGAAGATAAAAGGTGCCTATCTTTAAAAAGCAATAGAAGAGTGAGGTTAAAATTATAACACATAGAGTTAATTTTAATTCCTGTAGAAATAGTGGAAAAAAACCCCATACTGGTTATGAACACTTAGAAAATAGTACACAAAGAGAAAGGATTGGTCAATAAAATCCACATCTTGCCAAAATAAACTCAGTCTGTCATAGGATAATGCTTCACGTGGCTTCACAAAAACAGTGGATACCACATCTTGATTTTAGTGAGTCTCTGGACTCTGTCTCCTAGAACACTCTTGTAAGTAAGCTGGGAACATATGGTCTGTATGAAAAGGCTGAAAAATAAAGAAATCAAACTACGGCAATATATTGAGTGGGGGTTTTTCAGGAATAATCTGTGCTTGTTCCAGAATTAGTTGATATTTTCTTCAATGACTTGGCTGATGGAAAAGTGTGGGTGCCTTATATATTTGCAAATGATACCTAGTTAGGAGGAAATGCAGGTAGCAGATGAAATATCAAAACAGTCTTTTAGACTTTTTAATTAGTAAATTTAGAGAAAAGATGTCAGGCAAGCCAGGAGGTAATTCAATAGGAAAAAGTCTATGGATCTGTACTTGGACAACAATAGCCATCTATCCAAGCACTGGACAAGAGTCCTCATTCGGTTCTTCTGTGTTTTTTCAGAAAAGGGGTGAGGAGTTCACAGAAAATTATGAGATGAGCATGAGTTGGTAAAACACGCATCTTTATAAAACCACTTGCCATCTGCATTGTGGTGGTAATCTTAGAAGAATTCAGTTTCCCTGGGCTCCGTGCCTGCCCTGGTTTGACCCCACCTCCCTTGCAGTTTGGTGCTGGGCAATGGTGAAATCCTGTGATGCCTCAGACTGCTGATATCCTCATGAGTAACCTGTGCACCATCTCCTTTTGTTTCTGATCTAATAAGTCCTGAACTTTTTACATTTAGAACTGTCAATTCTTTGGAAAACACGCTATTCCAATATTTATGCATTAGCTTGGTCTTGCCTAGGAGTGTAATCAGTGTAATTACAGGACCATCCTGTAATCATCCTACTAAGTAGCAATGTCACTAGCGTGCATTACAAAGAGAGCCTTAGAACTGGATTCAGATTTGCTAAAAAGCAAATGGCCTCTTTTTTAAAGTGTATAATTTCCCTATTAGAACTACTTAAAACTTTTCATAAGGAGTTTACACTTTTTTTTTGTGTTTAAGGTTTGTCCCTGAGTAATTGTTTACCATCACCTTCCACAGCTATACTCATTATCCAGACCTGCCATTAAGTAGTTTCTGGAAGCAGTTTTTGGGTCAAAGTCCATCTCCAGGCATTCCAATCCCCAAAACGCCATGAAGGCTCAATGTTATTTTCAGGGAGAGGGTAGGAAATTAAAAACAGTGTCATGGTGCAATTCAGTAACAGGTGCAATTAGACTTTGAGGAAATGTCACTGGGGCAGACTGCTCCAAACTCCAGAAAAGCGTTTCTCCAGAGAGATACACTCTAAAAATATGAGGACTTTTGAACTATGCTGCTACTGCCATTCTCCATCTCTATCATAGTAACAGAAGTGAGATCAGCTTTCAGAATATTGCTGATATCTGGAGACTTACTGGTCCACACCAGGTTGGAGCATATTTGTTAACTATAATGTACAGCCAATGTTTTCAGGAAAGTTTTGAAGGTATTTAAGACTTAACATTGAAATAATTTTGGATTTCCTTTCTTTCTCTCAAAAAGATGGTAGATTTGCAGCACAGTTAAACAAGTCCATCTCTAAAGGAAAGTGCATGAAAGTGCTATAATGGGAGACAGCAGTTCTGCTATGTGACCAAGTCACTGTATAATGCATTACCTTATCCACCCCCAAACTTAAAATTCAGAAATAGATTCAGCTTCTAAGTTCTAACAAAATAGCACCTTAAAAGTGGATTTAGCATTAATAAATCACATTAGTCCTCCATTTCAAGTCCTCAAGACAATGCAATGTCTTTTGGAAAAAACATATTTGATAAGAAAATGGAGAAATATATTTTCTAGCAGAATACTCCTCTAAATTTGCTTTATTATTATCATTTTAAATGTGGAAGCATTTGGAAGCTGCTTAAGAGGTTGGGATGTTAAATTAATCAGAGATGACAGATTGGTGGGCAGATGAGAACAAGTGCTATCATGAATTGGTGTCATGTGACCCTGAAATTTAAGGTACTGTCAAACTGTGCTGTTAGTGTATCTGAAAGACATTTATAAACCACAATTTCCAAAGGAACCAGATGTTTTAATACCATTTTCTTCCTGATTCTCATGTTTTCTTTTATAAGGAGAATCAGAAACATTCAATAACTTTATGAAAGACTTTGAGGAAATCTGTACATTTTTCACAACTGTGGAAATCTGTTTATTGTTTCAGCAGGTGTTCAAAAGCAGCACATCCTCCAAAACCTTCATGACCTCCAAAAGTCTACAACCTGCCAGGCTGGTCCTCTGAGATGAAGTCCATATAATGAACCTGCCACCTAGGGCCAACATAGCAATTTGTGCAACAGGCTTGAATCTTCCACTTTTATTTTTTCCCCAATGTGCTTCTGAGCATTTTTCAAACTAGAAGAATAGTTAATAAATGGATATGGTGTATGAGACTGAACTAACTTGCTGAAGCAAAGAAGAGCTACACTGAGATATTTTTACATTTTGAAACAGGTTGCAAATATCCAAACCCAATAAGAAGTAATATGTTAGATAAAGATGAATAAGAACTTTAGTTACACATTTTATTAAATAGGCAAACATAATTGTTTTATTCTGTGGAATGTAAAACAGGGCAGATGAAGAAAGCTTAAACACAAATTTGTAACAATACCTTAAAAGTCAGATTCTAACCTGTAAGTATAAGCCATGTGATATAAATAAATGATAGCTGTGTGGAACATTTGAGCTAGATATTGGATATAAAATAGCAATCAAATGTCTGGAGAGCAGCTGCTTGTCTATCTATAAGACATCTGGCTCTTTTCCTCAGCTCAGGAAGAACTTGCTGCTACAGCCAAATGTTGTGTTTCAGAGACCTGTTTTATTTTCCAGCATAAAATGTAAGTGCAATGTGACACAAAGCAATTTTCTCTTTTAAATTGCTTAGAATTTTTGGGTTCCTTTTTTGTGGATTTATGCTGCATAAACCTCTGCTTCTTTTGCCATCCTTTCCTGCTGCCCTGCTATATACCCCAATCTACTAGTCAGGCATGGTCATTACAACTGGCATAAGTTCCCTGTCTTTAAAGGGCCCACTACTTTGCCCTAATGATGTTTTTATTATTTAACATGGGCTGGGAAAGATCATGATAAATGTTGCTTTTTGAGACAAATACAGCTGTACTGCCTGTCAGTGCTGTCTCCTGGTGCCCCTTACAGCCTCCAGCTATAGGGCACTGTTCTTTGTCTTTGCTGATTTCTCTCTCTCCAGAGAAATGCTGAAGTGTTTAGAAAGATAAAATTCTTTCTCTGAGAGACACACAGTACAACAAAGCTATAGTTTAAAAGCTAAAATCTTTCTTTTTCAAGAAATATAGAAAATTTTATTTACTTTTTAATGTGAGGTAAATGGAATCAACTTATGTCTCTTTGAAAACCACTGAACTAGATGGAAAGTCAAAATGCCTCACACCTCTATTTTCTACTTTCTTTTTCCTGTTTTCAAATGTTTCCTGAAGCATCCACTGGCAGAAAATGAAGCTGAACCTAAAGATCACTCTGTGCAGCTTATTCGTTTCAGGGTGGCTGGTGAATAGAGAGGTAAACTTTTCTTGAGACGTTTTAGGAGCTATCTGAGGTATAATCTGGCACTCTATTTATCCATGTAGAAATTAAACCAAATTTTCATTTGTTGGGGTTAATCCTTTCCTTCCTTCCTTCCTTCCTTCCTTCCTTCCTTCCTTCCTTCC
>VXBU01016903.1:2137497-2185905 GCA_013400315.1 Bombycilla garrulus
CAAAAAAGAAGTGGGAACTCATCCACTGATGATTTTTTGACCTAAAAACATGGTCCTTTATATGGCCTTTTACTCTTGCTGTCATCTTCTGGTTTGTAAGCTACAATTTAACTACAACACAGATAAGCAGACTATACTTTTGCAAAGCAGTACCTCGAGGGCATTCCAAAGAACATGCACCAAATTCACTTTTAGCATTGCTCAAATGAAGACTTTAGAAAATTCACTCCTAAATTATCACTTTAAATTTCCCATTAAGTTATAATAGCAAACAAATTCAGAAAACAAGATAACAGATTATATAAGGGGTTACTCAACTATCTTACATTAGCCTATAAGCGTTCCTTTAGAGTGAGAGAGAAGCTGTAGCTCTAGCAGAAGAAAGTTTCTCCTTTCAGAGCATTTGTTCTGAAGCCTGTTTATTTTGGAAACTTTCTCCTTCATTGTGGTGCAGTGGGAGGAGTTTTCACAGTGGGCAATTAATTTTAATCAAAACCATCATCCATTTTAGCTTTAAAAAAAAAAAGTGTGTTCAAGTAGGTTTGAAGGAAAAGTGAACCATTTTGTCCTTTAAAAATACATAATCTGATTTGGCAGGGCACATTTGTGGTGTCTCTGTGGTAGATTTGCTATTAAATTTATTTAAATACTCCCATCTCTGAGAAAATAAGCCACATGAGTTGGTTTGAGACCTTCATTAAAGGCTACTCCAAAGCATGTTTTATATGAAAAATGGCTTCGCTACTGAGAATGATTGGTATGTCAAGAATTTCATTTCAGCCAACATTTTTGTTATTAGAAGCAGCTTCTGTCTACAGAGGGGTTTTGTTCAGAAAGATATAATGCAAGATATGAAAAAAGCATCCTTCCAGTGTTCTTATCTACTATGCAATACTTCTACTGTAAGCATAGATAATAACAATTCCAATATTTTTTTCATTTCCTTGGTTGCTGCTTCTTACTCACATCTTATAAAGGTACTCTTGATTTTACTGCTGCTCTCTGGGAGCTAGAAAAATAATCAAAGAGCTTGTTTTTCAGTGTGTTTATTGAAACCTTAGAACTGGATGCCTTAAAGGTGATTTTTTAAAATCCCTTTTGCCTTTTTGTATTTCCCATGTAAAATACAAAGACTATCACATTAAAACATGTTTTCCTTATTGTTTTCTGCATCATTAAATTTTGACTGGCCCATTTCTCTTCCATTTCTTTTTGAAAAAACACCCGTTTCTGAAGAGTGGAAGGATAGAGGATTCAAGTAGGTCACAGCCTTTGGTGACACAGCCATGCCAGTCCTTTCAGACTATCCCAACAGCCAGATCATCCCCAGATTGGAAGGAAAATGAAAATCCAGTTAAAGCCAAAATAAACACACCAACACTTTGTTCGGTAGGTTTCTGTGGTTTCTGTTGTGTTTTATTCTTGTTTATATCCTGTCCCACCCTCGCCCTTCTGGAAACTTTATTATCTTTTTTGTACACTGATAAGCAAGTTTTAAAATTCTCTCAAATCAGTACAAGGCAGTGATCAACTCTACAGGATCGTAAGTTTCTCTAGATAGCTGAAACAAATTTCTTTGCACCTTTGCAGGCATCTACCAAATTTTATTATTACTGTTACTGTTTTTAAAAAACCCTTGCTTCCTGAGCAGCAACCACATTCCCAAGGACTGTTTGCATATGCCAGCAACAGATAAAGTTAACACTGAAGCAGCTAAGGAATGGCAGTAATGCACTGGATGGTGCTTGCTCTCTCATTCTATTTTTGGTTTGTTGTTTTTTTCTAAAGTTGTCCTACCCCATCCTGACAAAAACAAACAAACAAAATCTGACTAAAACAGAAAATAAAAGTCTGTGATGCTTACTGGGAGATGAAACGCCTGATTATTTTATGCTGCTGCTGACAATGGGCTGATAAGGTAGTGATCATCATGAATTCATAACAGCCACTGGAAGGGAAGCACCACACTTCCTCACCTGATCACATGAGCTCTCAGGATCTACTGTGAACAGAAACATGGGATTTTCTTAATGCATTTTTTGGCCTTGTCTAGTGTGGAATGTACAAAGTACAGTTCAGTTAATAGCAGCCAAAATACCTGGAGCGTCTTGAAATCCAGCAATGTTTGGGCACAGTTAGATAAGGCATCCTAGAAGCAAAGGATACAAAACAATGATGAAAGAAGAAGCTTGGACAACCTTGCCAACTATGTCTGCTCTCAGGTTGATGTTAAACACAGCAGGGAAGGACACAGAGATCAACTGGAAGCATTCTACACACCAGCTGAGTGAGCTGGATACTGCGTCCTTAAGGGTGACCGGGAGTATGTTTTAAATATTCCTCTACCCTATCTCTAACCAACAGGATCCTGTAATTTCCAACCACTTCCCTGCTTGCCTGTCACTGAATGTCAACAGTAGGTATAGTTGGCAAACACAGAAGTTGAAGCATTTAAAGGATGTGTTATATTTCGCTGGAAGTTTATTATAATTTGAAGTTGAACTTGATTACCTAAAGGTCATCTCACTTCTGTACATAATCAGTTTTCCTTGCTCCCAATTTTACTTAAACAATTGTCAAACTAAAATAATTAAGGAGGAATTACATATGGGGAAAGAGATTATTTTCATGCACCAAAGACCACAGAATTATTAAACAGTTGAAGTTGGAAGGGACATCTAAAGTTCATCAGGTCCAAACCCCTTCTCAAGCTTCTCAAACTGGTTCACTTAGAGCAGGTTGCCCAGTACCATGACTAGCTGGTTTTTGAGAAGCTCCATGAATGGAGACTCTAAAACCTCTCTGAGCAACTTGTGCCAGTGATCAGTCACTTCCACAGTGCAAAAGGGTTTCATTTTTTTCGATGAAAACCTCTTATTGCAGTTTTCACCCATTGCCTCTTGTCCTGTCAATTAAAGAGAATGTAATGTCCTGCAATTAATCAAGTATATGGAAGCTAATTCATGTATTTCATTGCAGTGTCCAACTGAAGTATGTAGTGATGCTTAAAGATGAGAGTTTCTGTCAAAATCATTGATTCGTTTCTGGGAAAGAAATGAAATTGTGTGATGAAACCTCCTCAGCAATGTCATCCTCTCGTAGATGCAGGTTTGGTGTTGGATGTCTTTAATTTGAAAACGGTAAAATATTACCTTCAGTCAACTTGACAAACATCATTCTTCCAACATTTAGTCTTCAAGCCTACAAATCTCAGCAGCAAGTATCCCATAAATCTTCAAAAGTAAGCAGTAGTAGGACCAGCTGCTTCTACCTTTGCTGAGCTGCTGTTCTTTACTTTTCTGCTACAGCTACTTAATTTTCCTCCCTAGCATTACTGGTTGCCCAGATTTTGCTATACTGATTATTCATAAATTTTTTTTCTCTCTTGAACAGTGAGAAATAACAGCCATGTCATAGTGATGCAGCACTAACTCCAGACACCAACATTTTTGATTCTGTGACTGAGTCACTGCCGGTAGAATGCTGGTGGTGGCTGTGTCACAGGGGGCATGGGTGACATGGGAGGACCAGGATGGCTGCCTGGGCTGGCAGGGGCTGATACCCACAGTAGTGGGGTGTGGCTGCTTGTCCTTTGTTGCACCTCCTGTCTAATACATTTGGGTGCCTGGACAGGGGTGACTCCTGTCTTCTACCTCCTCTGACACTCTGTTGGAGAATGTTGCAAGTTTCTGAAAGGATAATGACCTAAGGATAAGAAATCACACACAGTCCCAGTCAGTACACCCTCAGGGTTCTACGGGCACCTGGAGAATCTTTACAATCCTGGATAAAGGGAGCTCCACCCACTTCTCCCTCTCTGCACACATCCTGGTCTTACAAGAAGCTGGAAGCTCCCCAGAGTGATGGATAAATGAAGCTCCTTGGCACCCACCTTCTCTGAGTGAACCTTGCCACAGTGTTTCTGAATGCATTGGCTGCTTTTGGTTTGTGCTGCTTTTTTCTTGGAAAACTTTTGAGCCTTTCCCTTTTGCATAGCAGTTGCATAAGCCTAATTTTTTTAAGAAAAGATCCCCCACTGCCGGGCATTTCCATACAGGCCTGGTCCTCAAGGGTAAGGACTCACCTTTCAATATGTTTCACCCCAATTTATATTTTCCCTTTAAGTCATATCTTTCCAGTTGGATAGGGCAACTAGCTACCTGACAGCAAAACGGCTTTTTTATTTACCCCATAAGGTGAGGGTCTCTTGCCATTCCCTTTTTTTTCATGCTCTTTATTTAGTGAGAATGGCCAGGTTTAGGACTCTGACCTGAGTAACTCAAGGCTATTTTTGGAAAATCTGCTGAAGATAGAAAATAAGAAGGCTATTTTGTTCTCCTTTTGTGAATCCAGATCAAAAATTACTTTCTTATATGAGAGAGCACTGTAGTGGAACTGAAGACCACTTAGAATACAGTTGTACCATGTGGAACTTTTCTCCCTTTGTTAAAGAAGGGTATTCAATATATAGCATAAGGTAGTGAAATAATGAAATAATGAAATAGTGAAAAACTGTGCTGTAACAGAGGCAGGGATATAGCACCTTCTTGGAGATCTAAGGTATGGCACAGTGATTTGCCTTAATTGCTGTTGTAGTTTTATCATCCTTACTCATTTTTATGCTATTCCAATTTTATCTGGGGGTTCCAACCAAGGTTAGGGTTTCATAACTTTTTATATACAAAATATATAAAATAAGGTTGTCCATTCTCACTCATTGCAAATTTACATGAGAGTTAAACACAGCACTGACATTAATGAAAATATCACAGAAAGATGTTAACAGTGGTCCTTATAAGCAACCCCTATCACAGCACTCTGCAGTCTTAAATTTAGTGGAAGAAGATGGCTCCAAAGAATAAACAGTCTTTATTCAAGCCTATCAATGCACTAAACTAACAAGATTCCTGTCTTTAAACACAGAGGTCTTGGCCTGCTTTCTTTGGCAATATACTGCCACAAGTAATATGGAGTTAAAGATATAGAATTAAAAGAAACACATCAATAAAAATAGTTGAAATGTAAGAATTTCATTTTGCCAAAACTGATAAATCTTTCTATCTTTATGCTTTTATGTAAAGAAGGGTTTATCAGGATAAATCATTTGATGTTATTGAGACAGTGTTTGGAAGATAATAATTGCCTTTTTAGGGAAGAAAAGGAACAAAGTTAATTTAGGTAGACTAAATCTGCTCTCATCTTTTGCCCTTTTAGTCCAGCTTCTTTGAAGCCAAAGCAGTAAAAAATCTATGTGCAAAAAGATATGAAAAATTCCTGCAAAGCAAGAAAATGTAGCCCTACTTTTCTAATGTCTCAGGGAGAATAACTGTATTGAAAAAATTCTCAGGCTACCTCTAAGCAGCCAGCACAGATGTTAGAAGTGCTTTAATTGTGTCAGCATAGTACTCCCCAGGTGTGTTCTCCTGTCTGAGCAACACCATAAGCCCAGGAAAAGCACCTTATTAACACGAGTGCACTTCTCTCAGTCTGAGCCAGCCTGTTCACATTTAGCTGACATTTTACACAATCTAGGCTTAGACTGACTTTGACTTGCTGTTGGAGAAGACGTGCAGAGAAGCAGAGACACTGATGGATTTTGGCATAGGGTGGAAAAAACAATTTTCATAAACAAGCAGGCTGGTTGCAGTCTGGGTGGTAATGAGAGTCTCTGTTGCAAGGGTCCTTCCAGAAGCACCTTCACCTGGATCAGGAGACACTCCCCAAAGTGCTGTTCTGTACAGTTGTTATAGTCAGCTGAAGCACGGTCCTGTGTGACTGCTCCAGCATGGGCATGATCCATCACTGAGTACCATCAACTAAATAAGTATATCCTAGATATTCTATCTGCGTAAGATTGCCCTACACAATCATTTCAACAGCTGAAGGAAGACTTTCTACTGAATATTTTCAAGTGTCTTATATTGTATACTTTGATCAAGTCTACAGCAAGAACTGCCCAGTGACTCTTTGGGATGGTTAGATAGATGCTTCACACAGGATATTAATCTGCACACATGGAAGATGTGTGCAGACTAAGAAAATTATTAATACAAATGGCTCCTACCATCTCAGTATTTTAGCCTTCAGTTTGTCTCTTGATGCTCTCATACTACTCTTAGTTTCATCATGTCTTACCCAAAATATATCTTGGTCCTATAGGCACTGCCAGAAGTCAGAGGGCTTTTTTATATGGCTTTAAAAAAACACTTTTTCATAAAAATATGTTCTTAAATCCCAAATTTGGATAGCACTGCACACATGTCTTTAACTTCTATTGAGTTTGACAATTTTATGTAGGAAACTGTGCTATGATCCATTTATGACAATAAAGCACAGGCCTCTGCTTAACAGTATTTACTGTTTCTTATCCTGACTTCAGTGTGATAGAAGTGATCTATCCACTTGAATATGAACATTTGTTTCGGAAAGTATTTTAGTTTAAGTAGTATTCAGAAGTCGAACCAGGAAGTTGGAAATGGATCTCAACACTTCCTTTCCTTTAACAACAAGGTTATCTTATTCAAAAATTGGTTGCCTGTCAACTTGCACTGTTTTACTTGCACTCAAGTCAGAAGGAATCTGGTCAGTTGCTAAATTTTCATTTTCTGTTACTTCTGGCTTCTCAAACCAATTTAAATTCAGGTATTCACTTCTTAGCTTTGATATTGATTTATGATGTCTTCATTGTGGCAAAATTTGTTCTCTTACCAATTTGGTTGATATATATTTGATGCAAGCATTTTGACAATCCACAGTGAAACATCTGCATTAGATTAAAATGGCTTTTGAAATGCTGAACTTCTTAAAAATATGCAAATATACAGTAATGTGTTCTTTCCCATATCCCTCTACCTGGGACATACTCAGCATGTCATTTTAAAGAAAGCACATTAGCATAATTAACTGTGTAATCTGAATGCCAAAAGTATATCACACACTGAATCATAGGATGGGTGAGGCTGGAGAGACCACTGGAGGTTACCTGGTCCAACATCCCTGCCCAAGCAAGGTCCCCCAGAGCACCTTACTCAGAATTGTGTCCAGATGGCTTTTGAATGTCCCCAGAGAAGGAAACCCCACAACTTCTCTGAGCAATCTGTACCAGTGCTCAGTCACCTACATAGTGAAGTTCTTCCTCATGTTTGGGTGGAACTTCCCATCTTCCAGTTTCTGCCCAAAGTCTCTCACTGTTATTGCTGGAACCACTGAGAAGAGCCTGGCTCCATCTTCTTGGCACCCTCCCTTCAAACACTTCTATACATTGATAAGATCTCCTTTCAGTCTTCTCCTCTTCAGGCTAAAAAAATGTGGAGTGCTTAATGAACTTGCATATCATATTATATCACCACTGTTACTTTTTTTCTTCCCTTGATTTATTGTGGCCTCGTCCTGGAAAAATAAGATGGTTACAGTCTCCATTTATCTGGCATTTTAGTTGAGAAGTCCTAGCTGGATCCTCCCTAGCCTTTTCATTTTTTCTGTCACATGACAGTAGATGTGGTTGGTATCCAGCTGATTAAAACCCCTTTACTCATACAGTGAGCCAATCAGTACCTCTACTTAATGTAGAGAACTGTCATTAAAGAATATTAACTATACAATACACCTGTGCAGAATTTCAGAAGATAATATACCTCCTGCCAGTTCCGAAAATGAAAATAGGATACTTCTGTTTCCACTGTTTTACTAACCTATATTAGTAAAGCTGCTTAGCAGCTTTTCATGGTAGAAGTCATACAAGAACAGATACACAGAAGAGCTTTATCTATAGCTGCCTTTCAAATGTAATCCTAAAAAAAAGGAGTGAAATTTACTAGTCAAAATTATATTTAGCATCATTTTAAGACATCCTTCCTACTCCCTTGTTCCAGAAAGACCGAAGTCTCACATAGATCCTATATTATCTGGCAAATTATGTGCAGGTGTCTCAGATACTCCAGGATGTCTAAAAAGGCCATTAAAGGCCTATGAATTCAACCCCAAGTGCTCCTTGTACTCTTGGTATTATACTACAACATAGCTAAATTTTAATTGAAAGTTAAGTTAAAATAATATCATTGATTATATTTTCATTTTTGTCTCCGTTTTCACATATTTTGTTATTTTTAACTTGCGATACAATATTTAGGGAAAAAATTGATGTGTATACTGCTGAGGCAGAAGAGACTGGTGTATAGAGCCCACAAAGCCAGAGCAGAATATTGGCAGCACTTTGAGCAGACCATGCATGTCTAGCCTTCTGCAGTAGTCATTCTTGAACTTTGTTTTGTACAACAAACTTCAAACACCAGGATATGCTTGAAAAACCTTTTCCAAAGTTTTTCAGGAAGCCTTAAACATTTTTAATCATACCCTTTTGGATTTCAAGCCCTGAACTCTTTGTCTTTTTTTCCCAGGTAGGTAAATGAGGGCATAAGACCTTACTTTTTCGTGGTGTACCCAGTCTACTGCCTTGGACTCACTTTCTTTACAAAATGACATTGATACCAAGCAGTGAAGTTTTAATAATAACCTCCAAGACTTCTGTCCACACATCCAAATAAGCAAGCAGTTACCTTTCCTTGGCTTGCCCAGAGTGGATCAGTTTTTGGGGGAAGAGGTTATCACCAGCTGCTCAGAATTTCTTTAACTTGTTATCACTTCTGAGCAGCTTCCTGTGGTTCTTGAGGGAGAATGAAATGAGGCATCTAATTGCAATGTAGAATTCATTATCCACTCTTCTTCGGAGCACCACAAATTAGTCAGGAAAGGCCAATGTCAAATCATCTGGGGAACTTAGCAGAACACAAAGAGTAAGAACAATTATCTGATCCAAAGTAATCATTAAGAAGTTTGCTGAATGAAGAATGTGTTAGCTTAAATCAATTTCAACACTCCTCTTTGTAGACAAAATTTTAGGTGTTAGTACTGAGTGCATATAATCCCAAAATAATGATTTTCAAATTAATTTCAGTTATTTGTTTTTGAGATTTTGCACAAACTGCCAAGAAAAGAGCTCTTTCCTGCAGGACTTTTTTTTAGTTTCATCTGAAGTGTGGATAAGCTCTGCTGTGTGCAAGTCCTGCGTATAAATTAGCAATCACATTTAAAAGCAGTGGAGTGAAAGAGGACCTTTTAAAATGGTATATTTATTTTGCAGCAAGATATTATCTCAATTGTCAATAAGTTCATAATTTTTACTATAAAATTTATCTATGATGTATTTTTCTCATACTGTATTTTTCTCCTACTTGCCTTTTTGTGGAGGCAAGTTGAAATAACATTTTTTCTGTACAGCTAAGATGGATGCATTTTAAAAAGAAACAAGGCTAAAAGCACAAAACTTTCACCAAAAGCTTGTTTCTGTTTTATTGACTTTCCTTGCCCCCCCACCCCCAGCCCTGACACCCCTCCCCAGATAATCAAAGAAGAAAGAAGAGTGCTGGAACTCACAAACAAAAATGCATTTGGGGCTCTCCAGGAGAACAAACTCACAGCTGTAGTTTCACTGCTGGATCATTTGGTACATGCTGCCAATATGGTCAAAGCGCTTTGGCTGCACAGGTGAGTGTAGAGAGATGCTGAGTTTGGTGCTGGCTTGTTCAGAGCACCCTTATCCAAAGCCTGCATATCTGCAATTACCACTGTGTCTTCTGGTAGCACCTCACTCATCTATGTGCCATATGGACAAGATTGTGATAGCTCAACTATCAGAGTGGTGGGGAAGTGTGAAGGTGTGTCTGGAACACAGGCTTGACACACTGGAGAGAAGGATTCTTTGAGGTTCTTGTCTTCTTCATGAGGCTCAGGAGAGAAAAAACAGGCCCGCCTTTAGCAGAGAGTGCAGGCAGCCTGAGTTAGTACAGACCAAAGAACAAATGACAAGATGTGAATTCACCTGCCAGCACATGCATGCTTTGGTCAGGCAATTCAGCCTTCCCGAACATCACCCTGCTAAGCACATAGCAAATCAAAAACACGCCCCAGGATGTGGCATGCAGTAATTGCAAAACAGTCAATAAAAGGGCTACATTTATATTTCTTCTGTGTTGTATGCTTTCTTCTTTTCTATGTAGTACAATTCTGTATTTTACAATCTGTCCCTTTCTATTGGAATCTTATTTTCTGTTCATATATAAGCACTACATGAGCAAGTAGTAGGCACAGTTAAACATGTAAATCTATTTAAATTTGAATAACATTGTAGAACATCAAAGGAAATATTTCATGAGTAAAGTTTGTCATGGTTCAAAATAGGAAAAGCACTCTACACATTAACATTTCCAGTTCGATTGTTTTGCTTTCAGTCATTAGAATACACATGAGTTTTTCAACTTGTAGTCTTAAAATTAATGTGTTATAAAAGAAAAATTATTTTGCTGCACTTTGCATCCTTTTCTTCTTATCCAAGAGCCTTCTGACAGCCACCTAATACCAGCTAGATTTTCAAGTGTCCCTTTTCCTTTTTGCAGATAATTGGAAGCATCTGCTCCATTGTTAAAATGTGCACTCCTGTGCTTACAGCTGAAAACTGTGATCTCAGCATATCCAAACATCTCTTCATCTTCCCAGCTTCAATATAATTTTCTAGTTCTGATCATGTCCTGGAGTAAGGAGTTGGTTATTCTAAGTAGTTACTCCTTGATTTATGTCAATTTGAAGAAATTGCAGAACTGCTGTAATTTTCAAGTCAATTGTTCCTCCTCATACCACCTGTGAACTAAAAAGGATGTTCTTTCCAAAAGATATTCAGTGCCTGATGCTCAGTTGTTGGTTCCTTGGCCATTCCTGAAATTTTTTAAGTGTTTCATCTTGGCTGATACACCATCAGCAGTTCCTTGGTACAGAAGATGCCAAGTGCTGGAAACTGTCAGTGTGGGCTTGCTGTTCCCACCAGTTTGTGAGGATCCTCTCAGGCTGACTGCCCTACATACAATCCAAGAAAAGAGATCTTACGCATTGAAAGGACCAAGCAGGTTTACGCCTGGTACTTCTTTTTTCAGCTCTTGCTGGTTACAAGGGCCAAGAGCCCAACAGGGACTGTCTTGATGAGTGTGTTCAGCTTGGGACAGGTTTAGTGAAAGTGGTAAAGAGTGGAAGAGGGTCTGCAAATCTTCAGCAGAGGTTGGTGCTCCTGTCTCTGGAGGAGACTTCTTTTGCCTTTACATAGTAGTTCCTGTTCAGAAAAGTTCAGTTACAAAATATATGAGTTGCTGGTGCAGGACAGCATTGTGAAAAAAAAGCACTGTTAAAAGAACTTGGAAACTAGTGTAGCTCTTGCTTTCCTGCATTTGATAAGTATTACAGACATTCCAACAGATTTCAACATCCCCCAAGAAATAGATATCTGAAGTCTAACGTGATTATGCATTTTTTATGTTGAGAATCATTAAGATCCCTAATTTGTGTCTACAAGCAGATTAGGTGTCCAGTGTCCCATACAAAAACAGTCTCCTAGAAAACCAGCTGGTCTAGTAAGTGACTTCACTCAGCCTGAGGTAGAGTCTCGCTCCCTGGGCTCTCTCTACTGACTCTGAAGAGAGCTCAGACATCTCTATCTGAAATCATAACACCCATAAGTAGATGGCTGGGATGGGTTGTCTCCATTTGCAAACTGAAGGACTCTCTGAATCTCCTGTTGTCGTTGCACTGAAAAAGATATGCATTTTTAGGAGTTAATGGTGCTGCATGTGAGTGCTTGGGGTACTCTTGTCAAAAGTAGGGGACGTTGTGGGATTTCTTAATCCTTCTTCCCACTACCGGTCACTTATCTATGAAGGAAAGATTTAAATGCCCTTTCCTTTCTCTTTCCCATGATCCTATTATAAAACATAACCCTTTTAACTATCCTCTCTTTCTCTTTAAATCACCATCACTTTGAAACTGCTAGCACATAGGGAGTTATTTTCCTTAGTTTGCTTAATGACTCCTGGGTTGCAAATAGCAGTTTAAAGCGTGAGTGTAAACACAGTGATATTGTAACCTGAACCCCAACCAGAACCCTTTTTGGCAAGCATCCAACTTGGCCTCCCATCCCTCTACAATCTTGGAGGTCCCCACTATTTCCTCCTAGCTTTCGTGCTATCTCCCTTTAACCTTATCTTTCAGTTTAAACACTTCCACCATTCCTTTCATAAGTACCACAATACTTTGAATCCAACACCCCTTACAGACCTTCCCCTTTAGCCAGCATTTGCTGACACAATTTTTCTTTTTCTTGAAAATAATGTGACCTCTTTTGTGAAATTCTTCCTGCAAAGAACATTTCTGCAAAATAAGATTTGTTAAAAGCTTCAGCCTGCTTTTAGCAAGATTTTAGCAAGTAGCTTTTTTCTTGGATATTTTTGCCAACAGTCATGCCTGGTGCTGGGCAAGGCTGATTGCTGTACATAACCAAAAACTGCACAATTCATGTAAATCTGGCAAGACAAAATGCTTTCTGGTGAGAAAGGGTACATCTACACCAGCAGATGGCTGCAGGTGCAGTATGTGTCCAGTCTGACAGCTTTGTCTGATACATTCTGCTTCTTAGAGAGGCCTGACATCATATGAGCTTGGCTATCTTACGTCCACTAAAACAAGGAGTCTCTGTCAAAAGAAACTACATCAGTCTACACAACGAACAGAAAACTACATTTGTGTATCAGTTTTATGTCATTTTCCTTTTGTATTACCTAACTGTGCTGCTGCCCATCTTCATCTCTTCCTATTCTTCTGGACATTAAATAAAATTTTCTATTCTGAATTTTCTCTGCTATTTGATGCTTTTTTTTTGACAAAAAGCTTAGGCAGGTCTAGCAGCAATTTTTCTGAGAAGCAGGCTAGAACTTATTTAAAGTACTTTAAACTTCAGTGCACCAGACTTTCTAATAGTCTCTGCAAATTGAATACAGAAGTGGGTAAGATGTGGTTAAGCCACCAGGCTGATGGAGACCCAGTATCAAATCAGGTTCAAAGGTGATTAAAAAATAAAAGTGAAGATTTAGAAGGCCCAGAATTGCAGCCCTTACCTATCTCCAAGCCTGCTAATCACTCCCAATTTCTTTTTTCACAGCTTGTCCTCACTAATGGTTGGCAATATCAGACCATGGTCTTAGTTTGAAGAAAATGTCAGCTTAACCCAAGCAGAGCGTTTAATAGCTAAGTGGCTTTTCTTGAGTAACAACTCACACTTGTAAATTAATCATGCTGCACAGTCTCACTCTGGGCTAACTCCACACACCAATTTAACTCATTTTCTGTGTTCTGAATGTGGAAACATTAAATCTAGGTCGATATTTTCAGTAAATTCAATAAATTATTCACTGAATCAATTATTTTCCTGAGATATTTTTACAACAAATTTTCTACCTGATGCCACGGAACCATTTTTGCATTCAAGGAAAGAAACCATTCTTATCTGCAAAGGAACTGTGCAGTCATGCATCTTAATTCAGGATTTAACATCACTAGGTACAGCAGAGCAGGAGGGAAGCAAATTTCACCCCACCACACACTTGATTATCTTCAGACTGAAATGTACTTGTCTATATCTGCTTATTCAAGAAGTCAAGAAGGTGAAAATCCTCCATTAATGTAATAAAAATTGTATATTCCTAGAAGAAAGTCATTAAGCAATTTGTCTGACATTGGCTGGAAAGTGTAATATAGCATCACTTGCCTGACCCTGTAAATCAAAATGTATTCATAATTTAACAAATCCTATTTTTTTGCTTATTTCCATTTTGATTTTTACAGTTTGCATGTATTATTAGTAAAATCACACCGCAGCAAAATTTGGAACCAAAAAGACATAAAAAAGGGATAGTCTCCCGTCTTCTAGACAGAGGTTTCTGACAGAAGTGAATTGTAAGAAAATGTTGAATGAAAGATATGGACAAAGGTGAATAAGCAGTTCTGAAAATAAGGGCTAGGCTGATGAAAGAAGGACAAAAATGCAGGCAGGACACAAAGAGATGGTTTGCAGGGAGTACTGGCAATCCTGCCAGCATGAAGAGACGTGGATTTAGACACACCATCATAAAAAATTCACGGAGCTCAACCATAGTTGATCCAAAGTTAAAAGGAAATCTTCCAGTGAAATCCTGTCAAAACTGACATGCTCAACATTCTACTCCTTACAAAGCCAACCCCAGCAGCTGGACTGGTAATGAATGGCTTGAAGTGAGATACTGCCGTGGAAGTTTCTGTCGTGTTGGCCAAATGATGCTCATCGGCTGTGGCAGGCGGAGTGGAAACTGGCAAAGGCGTCCCACTGTGTCTGTCAAATTCACCTTCCCTTCTCCCTTAAGAGTTCCTTTTACTTTTCATCACTGTCACGGCCATACTCCAAAACAGGTCCTCTTCCTCAGTTCCACTCTCAGGGAAAACTCAAGAGTGTTATGCATTGCAGGACCACACAGTCAGAACCTTCGCTCCCACTCACTTCCAAAAATTAAACCTTTCTCCCTCTCTGCAGCCTTGACCTGATAATTGTGCTGGTGGGAGGAATAAACTGTTAGTGCTGCTCCACTGAATTTGGATTTTAAATGTTCAGCACGCCATTCATTAAAACTGTAATTATTAATAGGTTTTTTTTTTTAAAGGCATTNACTAAGGAACTGCCAGAAAGAAGAGACACTCTTTTCACAGTGGAAAGTATTTGGACGTGTTTAAGCAGAATTTTTATCTTCAAGTTGAACAAACAGTTCCAAAGAGCTTTGCTTTTAGTGGGTTTTCCAGTTATGTTGACTAATGTAGAGGAGAGAGGTCAAGTAACAACTATTTTCAAATAAAATTAGATTCTGCTACAATCAGAATCTATAACTTTCTTAGCCCTGAGTCTTTTTCCCCACGCCATTCAGTATCAGAGATTATCTAATTATATAATATTTTACACAATAAATGCAAGCATTGTGCTTTTTTGGCATCTTTTATATCTCTATTAGGAGAAGCTAATTGGTCTGTATTTTTCATGTGCAGGATGAATATGCACTGCATGTACCCAGATACATGGTATTGAATGTTAGGGTGATTAACAGTGGTTCAATTTACAATTAGATATTTTGGATTTAAATTGGTAGCAACACTAATTGGTAATGTACAAGGTTTTCCATTAACCCACTGAGATTCTGGGACAGTGAACCATTACCTCAAAGGTATTTCCCTTCTGAGGACCTAAGACCATACAGAGATCCTAGTGTGGCCTCATTCTTGATTGTCACTCAAGTGCTTTTCTAATGAAGATATTAATCTCTGAAAGAAGTCATCAGATGCATCATGTACCAATTCTTCCTGAAGCATGGATACATCATGAGCCACATGGCAAATACTAAATAGGATTTCAAGTACATTTGCAAAGCAGGCTGTTAAAAGCAGTTTGTTGCATTTAAATGGCATAAAAGGTTGAGTTTATTCTAAGCTCTATACTATGTATGACATTTGGAATTTAACACAAAAGAAGAGGAACAAACTAGAAGATAGTTCTGGTACCTCTTCTTAGCTGGACAAAGTCCTTAACACATTGAAGCTTACAGGACAGGGCCATTTCCTGTTGCAGGACACTCCCATCAATAATGAGAGAAGACTGGGAAAGCCAAAGATGAAAAATTAAATCCCTGAAACACTTCTTTTGGAGAGCAGGACAGGAAGTGGTGAGAACAGACATTTATTTTTACACTGGCTGTCTCGGTTCTAGGGAAATGAGAAAACGCACTGTGAGTTGTATTGGCAAGCAGTGAGTCATTGATTCACTTTGTTGATAAAAGTATGGAAAAAGTAACCCTCAAGGAGGAAATAAGTTGAATTTGGAGCTTTACTGGCAGCAGGGGCAAAATTTTTTTTCTGCAGCTCTGTTGTTGCACCTGTCCACATGAAACACTGTAAAAATTACTAATTTAAATACATAATGGAAAAGACATAATCAATGGAATGACAGCGAATCAGCTCTGCTTCCCCTATAGCCCTTTTTATTTTATCTTTGTGAAGCCTGATTTAGTGTTTTTACTAACAGCAGTACACAATATCCCAGTTTCAGAGAGTCATTCTACTGAGTGCTGAAAATACTTGCTGAATAAGTTGTCTTTTAGAAAAATATATAAAAGCTATGGGCACAGTTCCCCAATGGCATAACTTGCATGTAAAGATGCCTCTTATGTGTTCTTTCCTGCCATTACTTGAATCCCCTACAGCTCCTTACAACCCTAATGTAGTGCTTCCTACCCAAGAAGCTCAGTTGCAGATCCGCTGATTAACAATTTTATGGGCAAAAGAAGAAACATCAGGATGCAATCTCCTCCCTGTAATCTGCCATGAGTTTGCACCAAGGAGCCCTGGTAAGGGAGAGGCACTGCTGCGGCTGGCGTGTGCCAGAGAACCAGAGAAAGGAGACTGTCAAATTGCACCGATTACCGACTGCCTCTTGGAACCTACATCTATCCTTTCTCCTACGTGAAATGTGGCTGTGCTAACTGTCACCACAGCCTGGGGTCCCACTAGGGTTTCATCACCTTATTTGCAGCCTTGAAATCCAGAACATGCCATTAGATTATCTACTCTGAACCTTCTCAGGGGTTTTAACCAAGAGACAAAAAAAATTTGGCTTCTGTCCCATCTCAGGCTTAGTTGGGTAGTATTTTTCTACGTAATTTCAGAGCTGTCTAAGCAATTCAGGACTCAGAATTTGACACGGGGGTTATTTCTTCCTCAAAAAATGTTTACCATTGATGCCGAAGTCTTTCTTTACCACATGACAATAGTGAAAATGTAGCTAGAAATAAAGAGAAGAACACATCCCAGAGACACAGAGAGAGAGAAGGAGCAGAGAAGGGAGGGGAATTATCAATAAAATCAGCGCTGCAGAGATGGAGCTGTTCCAAGCCTACATCAGGGCAATTGGTCATTCAGCTTGAATTTGGATTTGTCAGGAGCACCAGAGCCTAAGCCATCATTCACTGAGGATACACTGTTCCTCCTCCATTGACTGCATTTTTAGAAAAGTCAGCATTTTCCACAAGAAAACTTTTAGAGATGCTCTAGGGTATTGAAGAATACTAGCCTTGCCAAAAGAGAAGCCTTAGGTTTCTTGTTATTCCCAGGCTCTGACTCCTCAGAGTACCATCTTTCATCTTTCAAATAATTTCCTTGTCAGAATGTGACATTTTGAGTAGGATTGTTTCCCCTTCTGTCCAGTTGCTTTTACATTTTTATCCTTCATATTGAAGGAAAAAGTTTTATCTTGGATCAGCACAGGTGCCTTTATGTTTTGCTTTCTATTTCAGCAGCATGTTGTATTTAATAGGAGACATTTCCAAAAAGGCTGAGGGTCAGACTTTCAAGTTTGCACTTAACGGCTGCATGTGTCTGAACTGAACATCCCCTCAGACAGCCATAAAGGTTCCCTTCAGCAGGCTGAGCATGGCTACGCAACACAATGCTGCCTTGCACATTCCCAAAGAAAATCCTAGTGAGCCAAGCAGCCATTTGAGACTCAAATTCAGGATTTCTATGCCAGCGTCTGGACAATATGATCATGCCCCTGCCACAGCAATTCAGGTCAGCATTGCACTGACACCACGACATTGTCCCTTGCAGGTGGGGAGTTTATGTCCTGACTTAAGGCTGGCATAGAAGGGGCACTTTTCCTTTGATCCTCCTGCACATTTTGAAAGAGTGAGACTTTTGTAACAAAGCCCACATTCTAATCTCTCATTCTGGTTTTGAAGGTTGCATGGAAGTTGTAGTCATTAAACATGATCAGCATTTTAGGCACAATCTTTCTTAGATATGACTCGAGTATCTGTTAAGGTCAGTGTGATTCACCAGCAGCCTAACTTGAAATTCCCAGTTCATAGTTGTTGGACACTTTTTTTATTATTTTGATTTAGACTGAAAGTGACAATTTCTACTGGCATATCAGAATTAAACTCATCACTTGTAAAGTAAACAGAGATTTTGAGTCCTGAATTATTGAATGAAGTTCTTCTCTGCAAAGTTTTCTTTGCCATTTCCTGAAAAATATGCCAAGTATCTTGTATGTTTTGCAGTGGATGCCCTGTCCACAACAGATTTGTTATTGCATGTTCTGAATTTTTCTGGATTTCTGCTGCTACCCATGTAAAACAATCAACTTATTTTGCACAATGTATCCACAAATAAAAGCAAAACCTATGCATTTTATAAATCATCTGACATTCCAACAGTGTGCTGTTTTCTGACTTCGGATGACTCATTGTCATATTCATTTGTTAGCTTGTTCATCTATTAAATGTAACACACTCTATGACAAGTGACCCATTTAATTTTCAATTCTAATTATGCCTTTTTGGACCCTCCCAGTTCAATTTTCCTAGTCTTAGTGCCAAAGGTTAATGTCTTAAAATTAGATATCTAAACAAAAGTGGGACATAGGCTAAATGGGTAAAGCAATTATAATTATGCAGCTTTAAGCATTTCTTCTATGAACTTTCTATAAATAAAACTTTCCTCAAAGGTTTTAGCACAGATCAATTCTGAGCTAATACTAACTATAAGAGTTATTGTCAAATTCAACTAATTCTGAAGTTAAGAATAACAAGACAATTACCATGGAATCCTATAGAAATGCAAATTTTTTAGACATGTTGTTCAAGTTAGAACACCTGACCCAGGTATTCTACACATACAGTCACAGAATACAAGCACAAGGAACATTTTTATATCATATATTCTTGCTGATTAGTACACGTTGAATAGCACATATTGATGGAATGTGATCACTGCTGCTATTACAAAACACTTTAATAGTGTTCAAGACTGTTGATGTTTGGCAAGCTCTGTAATTGCTTTAATGTTTTATAGTAATAGGATTGCATTGATTTATTTTTGTTTTTTTCTCTTCATTATCAAGCTTGTGGATCTACTACAGCTTCTTTACTATTTGTGTCCAACACCCTTCAAGATCTTTTCTTCTCATTGTACACACTTGGTTTTCAGCTCTTCCACCTCTCTCCCAAGGCCAGTGTAAACAAACGATTTTGGAGGCCATGGAAGCTGAGTAAAATGTCTGAATGACAAAGTAATGAACACTCTTTGTGACTGGAGTCAGGACAAGTGTTTATTGCTAAGCAACAAGGACTGATGTCAACGAGTTTTGCCAAATGCAGATGGTGAGTAGGTTTGTTGAAAAAAATGAAATCACTCTAACATAACTCTTTACAGCAGATACTAATATAATAGAAATAAAATGCACTCAACTGGTCGGAGTGAAGCACTCCACAGAGAGGAATGAGGTTAATTTAATAATACATTCTGATGGCTCAGCCTCTGTATTATGGAGTTGCTCACATGTGAAAATATTCCTAACTTATCTCAGCAAGATTAAGGAAGGAAAAACATCTGCAAAACTTTCCTAAAGTGATCTCCAAAGTTGTGGTTGAGAAGGTTGTGGTGAACAAAGGAAGGGCACAACACATTGTACCTGGCTGCTGGGGAGATGGTGTTTGGAATATGCAAATACAACATCACTGGACACTTCAGACTCTCACAGTGTTAAACAACTTTTAGTCCTGTTCAGCAAATGTCTTTGTGCTGTCTCTCTGAACAACTCACCAGGTGTGACTGGTGGTCTGAGATTGATGATTATGTCACTGTAAAGCTCAATCTCTTCCCTGAGGCGAATGTCCACCAAATTCCTTCTATCCTTGCTTGAGACCAGATCTGTCACAGTGCAGAACATACTCATTTATCTGCTGTGAGCACTTAATGAAAACACAGTAATCTTTATGCATATCCTTTAGGTAGAGCTCAATGTCAAAATCACGTGCAATTTTCCTTCTTCCCATAGAGAGTGCACAAAAGTGGAACATGAAACTGAATAGGTGTTAGCATTTAAAGCATATGCAGGGCATTCTGTTCCGGTTCAGCCAAACTGCTAAAACAATTTACTAAAACTTACCCCTGGTGCAAACCACAGCAGAAAGCAGCTATTCTCTTCCCTGGAAGTCCATAAACATTGCTCACCCTCCCAGGAACACCCTGCTTGAACTCAGCTTAGAAGATCAGTTCTGCTGCCCTACTCCCAGATGCCAGTCATGTTCTGTATAAAGAGACTCAGTGTTCAGCCTAGAATTTCTGCTAATTCCCTAAACTGCATGCTATGGAAAGACAGGCACATTCCCATGTTCTCAGCCTCCACAGTGAATGAGTCAGCTTTGCTGGCCTGCACCAATCCTAACGTTGGTGCAGAGCCTGGAATAGTAGCCTGTAGTAGAATAAGTACACACAGCAGTGAGGTGGTGGCAATAAACTAAATACACACACACACACACACAAAACGACCCTATATCTTGTTGTAGAAAGTGGCTTAATTTGCTTCAAAGTAACGATGGTGCACCTCAGGCAACTCATTTAGCAAGTCTCTTGGGTCTGAATGAAAAATGTAACGCGCATGAAAATTACTATCTTAACTTGAGTGAAAGAAAGATCTGCCAGAGCTCATGTGGGACTCAGCTGGGAAAAATTATTTTACTTGAAGCTATTTTTATTTCTTTTAGCTGTGTTAGACAACCAGTTGAAGTGTACTGCAGAGTTACAACAAAAAGACATGACTAGCTGCTTGGGATTAGGTAAATTCACCTAAAAAAGATATTAACCCATTCTGAACAGTGATTGCATTTGGAAAATATTTAGGAAATGCTGTAATTTTTGTCACTTGCTTTATTGTTTTTACATGTTGTAAGTGTCTTGGGCTTTTTCAGCAGTTTGAATCTAGTTATTCAGGGTCAGTTGTTCTGCTTGTAAATGTTCATATTCAAATGAGAATAGAGGATATTTTAGGACTTGAGTTATTAAAAAATGGTTCACTTTCGCAGCTCACTACTGATGATTTGACTACATGGTAGGCTTCTGGCGTCTCATCAGGCAAGCAAAAATGGTGAAGTGGTGAAAGTGGTGGTGATAAATGCATACCAACTCAAACTATCTCTGAATTGGTTTTTAGAGCCTTTAAAGCTATGCTCAGGAATACTGAGTCATTCAAATATTCAGGATATTGTGAGCAATATCAGTTGAGCAATGGAAATTTTATTTAATTGCAAAAAAAACATCAGTAATTTGTTTGGACTGGAGGGAAACCGCCCAATTTTTCAAACAGTCCTAGCCACTATGCCTTTTTTCTCTTGATCACCAGGCATGTACACAACAACACAAAATTCTGTTTTCTCCATCTCTAATGCACTGCTGAAATATCTACCACTCATGCCATTTAGCCTTAAAAGCTATTAATGCACTTGGTAAAGATGAAAAGTGAAATATGAAATCTTGTCAAGCTTACTGGAAGCTGTAGTTAGTCCTTTTTAATAAATGTTTTTCGGAAAATCAGTTTTGTCTATGATAAATGCACTTTTACAAGTATAGCACTTAGATTTAGTATTGAAAAAAATTTGTTTACAGCTGCTAAATTTTGAACTTTTTTATTTAACTGCAGAACATCCAGAGTACACACAAAGATGGTATAAACTTTCCAAGCCCATCAAAGTTGTTTGCCCTTGAACTGATCAGACCAGCTGTAGATGTGAGAGGGCACTGCCTTTTCCAGGTCCATTCTGCTGAGCCTGGCAACAAGGTCTGGAATTAGTGTCAAAATATGACAGTGGGTATGAAACATTTAGCATTGTGGGCTTGGATGTTGAGTTCCCGCATGCCACCTGGGTCCCTAGACTGTAGAATGTCCCTTCACCCAGCAAATAGGTGCTGGTTGTTCATAAGTAAAGAACGACTCCACCAAAGCTCTGGAGACCCCCAGGTCCCAGCCACCACCAACCCTGGGTGTCTGCATTTGGGGGTCATGTGCTCACAACCCTGAAACAGGCCTGAGCCTCAACTTCTTAAACCCCAGACAATTTCTGCAGCCATGTGGCTTCTTGAAATGGTTTCTCACACAGCATGCCCAAAGCAGTCTCTGGTTTCAGCTCCTATCACTGTGAGAGGGCTGCAAGCCAAAGGGATGCTCAGTAGGGGGCAAACTCTTTGAAGTTAAGGTCTTAGGAAGTCTGTTGTCACACAGGGTGCCCCATTATGTTCCACTGACTGTAGTCCTTCTCTAAAATAGGTTTATTGAAGCAAGTGCAGAGTATTTTAAGGTAACTTTTTTCCCAGGCACATTCTCCTATAATTTGAAGCCCATACCTCATGCATATTGGTTGTAAGGTTGTTATCAAACGACTTTAACAATTTTATGGAATATAGAAAGTTGCTGCCATTGTGCTCTGAATTCTGAAAAAAAAAATGGACCTCATCTCAGCTTTTTAAAAGGCAAACCCTGCAGTCCTTGGAAATAACTTGAAATTTAAATTACTATACTATTATTATTGTAACTATTATTATTACTACTACTTCATTAAATAGATTTCAGAAATCAAGAGGTAAGTCGAGATGAATAATCAGCCTTAATTTACTAACTTTCCAAATCTAACACGGAACCAAGGTCATTTTAATTGCAACTACCCATAGGATTAGTTGCAGTTTGAACAACACTATAGATCAGGCAACTCTTGTCTGATCAGGTCCCTTTGTATTGCTGTGGTAATACTGCCCCACAGCTAATGATGTCTCAGCAGACACTACAGCTGTCTTTCAACCAAAAGCAAACATTGTGAAGGCCATTTGAAAATTAAATCCTCCCCTCAGTGTAAGGGAGAGTCTGGAAAATACCACTAAGTACACAAATAGTAAATGCAAGGAAAGAGTATTGCAAGGAATATATTTCTTAGGTGTTAATTGACAACAGTGTTGGTATATTATAGTACCCTTATAATAATCGAATATATTAAAAGACATTAAAATGTTATGAGCTATTAAAGCTCTGACACTGATTTGGTGTAAGTATCTATCTTTTGGCTGCCAGCCAGTATTGTTGAAAAGCTGCAAAATTATCCTGTTCTGGTGGGAAGATAGAAAAGTTTGAAAGCTTTATTATATTGTCTTTTTTTTTTTTTTTTTTGTGTCTTACCCCCTATAGCATTAATAAGGGGCTGCGATGCAAACTGTAGGGTTGGAAAATGTGAATACATCTTCCTTGGAGAAAACGGAGAAGATAATTTGAGAATAAAGCTGTTAGCTGCTCCCAACTATGGCCCCAGAAGCATTCTGGTAAATCTGACTTTAAAATTCAAACTTTCAGCTATGTCAGGATGTATCAAATGAAGTGCATTTATTTGGCTCCTTGGATGTGCTGTATATTGAAATGTCTGGTAACTCACTAACAAATTCATATCTTGTCTTTTTAGAGAGATGCAGAAAAATAACGGGCCTCAAAGGAACTACCTTTCAGAACAAACATGTTCTCTTGTTGTTTACTTAGAGAAGGAAACAAGGAAAATTAAGTAAAAGCAGACGGCATTTATGTCAAAAAACCATCTCAGAGAATCATGCCATCTAAAAACTCAATAACTCAGTTATGTGTCTGCTACAGAATTTATGTTTGCTATTAGGCCCATGAGATCCTGTACCTATTACTGTGAAAGGTTTGAGGGAAATGAAGTCAGGATGTCACACAAAAATGGGAGATATTTAATAATCTATCACAACAAATATTTCCCACCATTTCTTATTGAAATCTTGCTTGGCAGAGATCTAGAGATCCTCTTTGACACTCAAGTCAACTTCTGAAGGAAATAAAATACCATAAACAGAGAAGGATGGCAGTATTGATCTTTATGGTGATGAAAATTAGGATACCGAAATGCCAGATATACAGAAATGCCAAAACTTTGATTGACTTAAAAAAACTTATTCCAGGGCTTAAAAACTTTTTAATTCAATCACATAAAAAGGTCAACAGAATTTATCTGCTCTTTAAAAAAAAAAGGACAAAAAATGTCAATGGGTCTTTTATATCTCCCCAAGATTCAGCCTTTAAAAATATGCACCTTTTTAATAATTAGACAGCTATATCATACTTTTATATGTTGTTTGTATGCTGACAGGCACAACTGGGTTTAAAGTTAATCTGTGTGTGCATGTGCATGATTTTTCTGTGTGTCTTCTCTACTTTTTCAGCACGCAGAACTCGGTCCCTCTGAGGATGGGACATAGGTCTACCCTTGCTGCAAGAAGCAGAGAGAGAGGAGCCAGGTTTCCCACTGCTTTCCCACAGGAAGGAGGTCCCATGAAATCATCACCAGCCTTTCCCTGGTCCAGCAACCAGCTGGGTTTGCAAAGCTTCAGGAGAGATGAAAGGGGCACACGGGCTGTGGCTGTTTAACTAATCTGGCACTGCCTGCACCAGCTGGAGTGGTCCCTGCTAGCAAATGGGAACTCCAGGTACCTTGCTGCATGGTTCTGCTAAGTTCTCACAGAAATAACCTCAGTACTTGGTGAAGAACAAAGACGAATTATTTATTGTTGCACTACTTACATTGCCAGTAGTTGGGAAGACTATAAAGAAACAATCTCAGAAGCTGCAGCTCAGGAAAGATCCAGAGAAAACTGAGGTGATGGTAGGTTTTTATCCATGTGTGAAGAGTGATGTGCTAGGGTGCACTTTGTGCAGAAAAGATCTATCTTTTCCACTGATGTTAGAAAAAAAAAATCTGGAGGAAAAAAACCAGAATCTTAATATTCCTTTAATAATATGAACTTTGGTATGACAATAGAACAGCACATAGATGATGGTACAAAGCTCTTAACAATGTCACGAAACTACCAGCACAAAAAAACCCTGAGCAACTCTATTAACAATAAGCACTACTCACTGCAATAGTTCCAGTAACACATTTACTGCATTGCATGCCTACTAATTTTGAAAAACATCTCCATATGAGACAAGAATAAGATATGACATAAAGTACACAGTTTATACCAAAAAGAAAGGACTAACTGCTTCTATACTTGCCTGAAACTGTCTCAGCTAACAAAGCTCAGCAAGATGCTATAATGTTGGTAGCTGAGACTGGTTATGGCTTAAATAATGATATAAACTTATTTCTGAATTTCCCACTCTGTTTATGGTGTCACAATAGCTAGTTACCTGCCTTCAAAGAGTCACTAGAATAACAAAACCTCTGAAGCCCATCACTACTCTCTATCCTTCTTGTAAGTAACTGCAACGGGAGACTGCAACACATGGTTAGTAAGAAACTTGTTGGGATCATATCACCCCAAAGTGATTAATCACCATTGTGTCTGCTTTCAGCCCAGACCCATTTATCATGGTTAGATATTTGTAGTGGACATTTTTGACATATACCTCATTTTAGAAAATGTAAAGTAAGTTTATGATAGTTTTACCATGTCAGAGTCAAAAAGCGAGGAGGAATAAAAAGAGCTTTCCCAGCTCACAGAAGTTATTAATTAGCTAGTCAAGGACTTTGTTCTAGAAAGAGGCATTTGCATCTCCAAGGAGCTGAAGTAAAAATACTTATTTTAATTGAGAAGAATGATCAGATGGTTTCTTAGATAATGAAGCAAAAGAATAAGTTTCAGGAAGATTAGATTTATCTGGTCTCCTTAGAATGTTTCAAAGGAGAAATTTCTTATAAGAGACAAAACTTTGTCCAAAGGGATGAAAATATAAGTATACACCACAGGACTAGCTCACTCCTCAGGGTATGCTAAAGGCCTGCTCTGCTGGATATGCCCTGATCATATTCCAGCTCTGTTTTGGGAGACCTAAGCACCACTCTGGTCCCCTTGGAAGTTGTGGTGATGTCCCCTTAGGCTCGGAGAGATGAGGATGTTTCTGAGAGCAGTATAGAAAAGGTCATGAAAAAGACAGTAGCATCACAGCAGCATCACACATTAGCATTTACATACCTACGAGCAAGTAAAACCACCAGATTTATGCCTCTCCTGAAAAAAGATTGTTTGTGGCATAGAAAATACTGTTGGTGTGGAAAAAAAAATACTTCCTGAACAGCAGTCACCAGCCCCATTCTTCCTATCTCCCAGGAGCAGCAGCACGCGCAAACCCCAGAGTTGTCTCGATACCACTGCTCAGGCTCCATCTGACTTCCACAGAGGAAGAAACCAGGCTCCACTTACTCAGCCTTAGGATGCTGTCTTGGGGTGACTTTGCAATGCTGAATTGTATCCCCATTAGTCTGTTTAGCCCAGAAATAAGTTTTTCACCTTTAAAACTAGATCTGGGAGTATAGGGAGGAGGAGAAGTGGTGGAATGTCTGAGGCAGTTTTTTCCGAAACATAGAGATAAGAGCTTCATCTTTGCTTCTCCTGGACTGTGTTGTCTGCAGTAGACAGTGGGAGAGAGCTCTCCTTTGCTTTCTAGATAGTTCTTAGCTAGCTGAGGCAGAGAAGTTCCCTGCACTGTGGTTTTTTTCTTTTCCTTTTCTTTTTTGTTTCGAACCTGCTCTGGACTGGAAACCCAGAGCACTGGGAGCTCAGACCTGTGGCCCACCAGGGCCTGGCCTGGGACGTGGCATTTCCCAGTGCCAGAGGGACTGGTAACAGACTGAGTAAGCTGAACTACAACCCACAAAGGGGACCTTATGAATTTGTCATCTCTTTGGAGCGGCGAGAGGTTTTGTTGTTTAATATTGTTCATTTTTTTGTGCTGGGGAGTACTTTGCCTGTTAAATAAATAGGTTTTTTCCACTTTTCTCCAAGGAAATCTTTCCCCAAACCAGTTAGAAGAAAAGCTGCTTAAATTTGCTTTCTAGAAAAACCCCTTTAAGATGTTTTCTCCCAAATTTGCCCTAAACCAAGACAGATGTCAAAATTAACGTCTGCCTACTCCACTAAGGATCCTTGAGCTGGTGACTGAAAATGTATCTTCATCCTAGTTTCCCAAGTTTTTCATTAAAAAGGCAGCTTTTGCAGGTATTAAACCCTTTATGCAGGTCTTGTCTGAATTTCCTTCAGTTCTGCATTGTGCTTTCAAACTGCAGCCAGTCTTCCAGTAGCAGCATCACTAATTCTGCAGACAGGGTCCTTACTGCCCCTCTGTCCCTCTGCCCATATAACCAAGGAGACTTAGCCTTCATCTTAAAAGAGTATTAACCCCTTTTTGTTTGGATTCAGGCAGGGCAATCATGCTTATTTTGATAATTTATTGATATATCACTTTCTTAAATGCCACCTCAGTCTCTGTGTGGATGTGTCCTATTTAAAAAGTCTTTTGTACTTGTTTTGTTCTGGTGAGGCTAATGCTGCCAATTCCTTCTACCAGAGAGACAAAGAAGCAGCTTGCAGAGGGAAGAGCAAAGCAGTGCAAAGGCTCAGCAGCTTCAAAGTGGGGCTGGCTGGCTACACAACATAAATACCTGTCACAGAGATTGTTGCAGAGTCCATGAGAATAACAGCTCAGCCACTGCAGTGCTGCTTGCTCCAGAACAGTACAGTATGGTCCAGAACTACATCCCATCTAAACAAAAATGCAACCATTTATGTGGGAGCAAGAATTCCTGTGTCAGGAATCCTCTTTATTTGTAGTTATATCAATACCTGAGAGATAACATACCACGAGGCAGAGCTTGAGAATATGGTTCTTAGGGTTAAGATCAATAATGGTAAAGAGTGCTGTCTGTGGAGATCTTTGTATGAGCTTCAGTGCTTCCTCCGAGAGTTGAGAGGCGCTCTAGAATATCTCAGGAGTCAAAAGCAGAGAAAAGGTAACAAAGCAGGGAGGAGGACAGAGATGGTTAAAAGCAATAAGGAACTTCCTTGCTATTCAGGAACTTGACAAAAGTTTCTTAGAGCACAGCAAAACTCCCAGTAGGAACTGCTCTTTTCTAGCTGGGGGTGGATTTCTGAGAAGTTGAACAGTTCTGTAAAGCTGGCTGCACAAGGTCAGAGGAATAAGAGATATCTCTAAGGAGGGCCCTGATGTTCTGTCTTATCTTTACTTACCGTACCTTGTGCTCAGGCAGTGTCTTCCCAAAGCACTGCACGACAACCCCAGAAAAGCAGCTCTGAAGACTATAAGGAAGGATGTGCTTTTGGAGCTCTACTGACATATGCTGAATTCAGCATCTACAGATAGCTTTTTTTTTAATCCCCTCCAGCTAACTATCCATGAATTCTAAATTTAATCACTATCAAATATTTTCATATTTTGATTAGCTCTCCTTCAAAATAATTTAAATTAAAAGTGAACATAAACATATGCCCTTGGGACCTGAGCAGGTGATCTCCTACAGGAATAGTTTAAGAACAACCTACCTTGGTGATTTAAGCTGACCCAGATGACTCTCTGCTGAAGCAGGCACTCACATTGTCTGTTCTGGCATCTTGATTTTAGGGAAGTCAACTTTTCCTGAGGGCAGTACTTCCTACAGTGCTTCAAAAAGATCCCCAGGCGAGATGCCTCACTGTGTGCCCTGACACAAGACATAGCCTTTTCACAATCAGCCACTGCTTGTGAAAATCAGTTAAAAGAAAAAAAATCAAGTAAATAAAAAGCTCTGAAAAGTCATGTGTCTAAGATCCTGAAACACAGGATCTGAGGACCAGAAGCATACATAGGATTGCATAACCCAGTAATTCAAAATCTGTACTTAGAAAATACATGGACTGAAAGGCGGGTTCTTCAAAAACAGTATCTTAATCCCTTGAAATATGGTTTATAGCTCTACTGTCTTTGTTAGGGATGCTTTAAATATTATCAACTTATGTGATAAACTTGGTTTGTTACAGTGCAAACAGACACGCTCTTGTTCCTTTAAATCAGAACCAGGAGTTGGCCATTTATATCTCTATAGACATGATTCTATGCAGGAAATTGGTTATTAAATGGGTAACATTGATTTTGGATGCCAGTTGTTCTTTGTGCTTGGGTCATGCATCATATGGAGTTGACGTCCAGTTTCCAGTTCACTTGACTGCTCCTCCTTATGCACTTGAAGCACATTTGAATGTCAGTCGGGGCCAGATTTTGTTTAGAAATAGTGGTGAAGAAGGTGTGTGAGGAACCCTGCTCTGGCCCCCATTAACAGTCAAACAAAGCAGCAGTCCAGGTTGCAGTCCTCCTCAGGGACTGGAAGGGAACAGGCATCATGTGATGCCCTTTTCATCTTCCTTGAGTCCCCAGATGCTGTGGCTCACATGATCATGTTGCAGATCTTTGTTCCCCACCCCAGAAGGTGCAGCTGGCAGGCAATGCAGGTCTCCCCCAAAGAGAAAGCATAACAATATGTTCACCTCCTTGGTAGGCAGAGGCTGTAGGAGGAACACTACCTCTTTGCATAGGCTAGTGCTGATGAGCACAAAACTGTAGATCTCTGTAGCTGTGGTGATAATTTCTGAGGGTTTCACAAAACAATATTTAAGGAAGTCAAATGTGTTGACAATACATTTAAGCTCAGTAAATACAAATCAGAGAAATGGTAGCGTCTCCACTCAAAAGAAAAAAAAATAACAAGAAAAAACACATCACTGAAAAACACTGAGCTAGGACTCCTCTCAGAGCAGAAAAGCATTTCATTCTTTCATGACTTCAATTCAAAAAGAAGAAAAGGTATTGCAACATTCCTGACACCACTGAACTTTCTGAACAAGCGATCAATAGGATTTCAGACAGCTTCCCTGCCAGCCTGATGCCACTGGGGAAGGAGGAAGCACAAGGGCTGAGTCTGCTTTTCCCATTCCCAGAGGGCTCTCTGCCCCAGCACAGGATGGTTCCTTTCTGTGCACTGCTCCTGTGTAATCCCTCTGGGTCTCTGCAGGGGAGAGGTGAGCATGCTATCAGGGAGCAAAGGGAAACATGGCCAGTTTGCAGCCTTTGCTCGCAGCCTTTGCTCACAGCCTTATGGAGCAGAGAGACTGGATATAAGCTGCTGACCCATCTCTGTCAGTGTAGGCGAGTGGCAGTGATTGCAAAAAGTTCTGTTCATGCAGAACAGGGCACAAGGCTGTCATTGCAGATACCACAGCAGTATTGCAGCACAGCTCTGCTGTTGTTTGAAGTTCCATGCCTTTGACACTATGGTGCTACATTGATCACCCATCATTGAGACCACATCTAGAAGATGCCACTGATGAAATGATAGAATAGAACTTGAGAGATTAAACATTTATTTTTAACATGTTTAATTTTGGAGCTACTCTGTGAAGATGACAGTACATATGGATATAAGGAAGACAGTTGCTTAAAGTATGAAACAGATTTTTGGTAGCCTTACTTTCAGGTATATTAGAGCAGTATCTAAGATCTCCATTTAAGAGACATATATGCATAAGGAAAAAGACCTTTGCCAAACATATGTGCAACAGAGATAGGACAGATTAAAAAATATGCTGTTGCCTCTAAGGATTTAATCTCTTTCATTTTAAAGAAACTCACTCTTTACTCCAACATTTTCATCACTAGTGCACCATTATCTTTCAGTGCTGTCTACAATATCTAGATGAGATTCCTCTTCCATACAAATTAATTTGTGCCTTTTGTATTCCTTTCAAAATCCTTTTGAGACAACCTCTAATCATTTTCTCGATCAAATGGCAAACCTGGTGTTTAATCCACCCTATTACTGTCTTCTTCTTAGCAGAAAAATATTCTCACTTGATGTCTGTAACTTAATCTTCATACAGTTAACCTTCTCCCTCTGCAATTGCTCCTGTAGCAGAGCTCTGAAGGTGCTTATTCATCTTCTCCATGACCCAGCACTCAGCAGAAACTTTGCAGCCTTATTCCCTCTATGCTTTTTGCCCATAAATAAGCCATACCAGTAAATAAAAAAATCATCTATCATTTTTAGGTCAGTGACCAACAGATTTATTACCCATCCATCGAGGTGTCTCACTTAAGCTAAACTAATAGTCTGCTGCACTGACATTTCCTCTTAGTGCTCTGACTTAAGACTTTAAGATTAAGTGCAAAATGTTCAAAGCCAAATCCTGTCTTTCTTCCCATTACCTTTAGCCTTACCACTGGAAAATACCACAAAGACTTATGATTGTGAATAATCTTAGATGTGACCTCCTTATCCATGTCTACCTTTCAATTCTCACTGCATAACACTTCTTCACAGCAGAAACTTACAACCACATCACTCACTCTCTCATTACTTGCTTCCCACAATATTCGTTTCCCTGGCTTTGACAAATGCCATCTTGCCTTGCTTCTAGCCTGTCAGCAGCAAAGTTAGTTTTCTTAGCTCAATGTTTTGACTGTACCATTCTTCTCCTTGTATTCTGTAACAACAAACATAAGCTGCTCAGAGCGCTTTCAAGGCTTTGTGACTGATCGATCCCCTCCCATTCACTGTATCACCACACTTAAAGGGCACATTCGTGTAATCAACCTTCCCACAGATTCTCTCCCCTCCCCTACACCTAAATAGATCCATTTAAGTTGCCCATTGGTGCTGCACACAGATTGCTGGCAGCCAAACTTCAAGGTCCAGCTTGCCTCCTTGGTCTGTTCAGCAGGCTGAAGTGTGGGACCACCTTTTCCACCTGAACTACAAGCCACTTGATATGAGACTGCTCAAGCAAAAAGCTGTAATCAGGATGATTAATGGATGGTAGGAATGCTTCAGTAGATCAGTCATAATACAATTTGCTGACCTCAAAAACCCATCAAACAACCCCAAACCCAAACCACACATATTCTTACAATTTCCAGCTATGTTCATTAGCACAAATTCATTTCAGTCATTAGAATTACACTCCTTTCCACTAGCTATCAGTTTTCAGCATTTCCCATGGTTTACGCACATGGTATCTTTCCAGGGATACAGATCAAGCCAGCCCCCCACGGACTCAGTGGGAACAGCAGTTTCTCTAGGTGACAATACCAAAACCAAATGGCAAAGGCAAACATGAGACAAAAAGCTAAAATAATCTTATTATTAGGTGGAAAAATATAAGAAAAGCAAGAATTCAGATGAAATTTAGTTGTTTATTAAAAGGTATGGTTTAGAAGAAATTTGAAGGAAAGATTTAATTTAAGGACTGTATCAAGATAGAAAGAAAGGACTGGCTAGGGCTAAACGTAATAAAAGAGAAATCAGAAAAAAATAAACTGTTGATACTGACACTGAAAAAAAACCCAACAAAATCGTACAAGCCACCTGTTGCTTGTTTGACTCATGGGCAGAGGTGCATTCAGGAAAATGTTACTCTTTCCTCCCTGTATCATGCTTTTCTAAAACATGAATTCTTCCCTACAGATTTTATTTTCTTTCATAGTAGTTTTTGAGAGAAATCTAGTAGCTAGAAAAATCTGAGTGCTTTCAGTTGGTAGTACCAAAATAAGATGTTTTATTCACTAACAAATATTTCATTTTTGGTTTATGTGTGTGTCTGCAGTCTGGCTGCAATATGTTGCTGTCCAAGTAATTACTTTCAGATGACATCCTGAATGATTCTTAAACTGTCATTTATTCTTTCCTCTTTACCAAAAGATAGAATATACCTTCCTCCTTATTTCTTTTAACCTCATAATCTGCACAAATTGTTACTAGCACTGCTCTTCTACCAAGGAAAAGGTGAGGTACTCTTGACTTCATTCTGTGGCTCCAGATTCCTGAGTTCTGCTCTTTCCAAGAATGCAATGTGCATCCAGGTGACAGCAGACATGTGGCCATGCAAGTTGTGCAGTCAGGGGGGATCTAAGTATGATTCTGGCTTAACACTGTGACATCTCTACTCACTGGAAAACTGGCACACCAGATCAACATATCAGTCGATGGCCCTTTGGCCTTATACTATTTCGGCCCTTAAAATCTCCACTCGAAATTCAGTCCTCCGCTGGGGTAATCTCTGTGATAATGTACAGAAGAGGACTGGACGTGTCAAAAGATTTTGCAGTCATAATAAATAAAGTATAGAAGAGAAAGAAGACATACAGAGACCAATATAATGATTTAGAGTATTAGAGGTGAGCGAGAGATTGTGTGTACAGTTAAAGACAAATGCACCATTGTCCCAAAGTTACAGGTTACTCTCAAGTCTAGTCTCAGTTAAAAGCCATTAAGGAGCCCACCAGTCATACTTCCGGCTTTTTACTGCTGGTCAGAGAATTTCACTAGACATCACTGTTCCCAAGAAAAACTTTCTTCCCTTCCTAAATCTTCTGACAAATTGCCAAAGAACCTCCAGAGGGATTTATCCTACTGCTCTTTAGATAAGAGAAACATAATGTACTGTGTAACTCAGCAATTTTTAAAGGTGCCCAATGCCACTGTTTTCAGATTTGTAACCAGCCAGGGTAAGGAATGCTTTGCTATATGTCAGAGAACTAGCCAGGTTTATTTCTCAACAGGATTACTGATTAAAACATAATTAGGAAACATAGGGTTTCAGTCATGAAATTAAGCCACAAAGGATCAAGTTACAATGGCATCATTAAGATGACATTTAACAAGATGTTCTCCCTAACTGAATTCAAGAGCAGCTATGTTGTGTCCCATTTTCTCCTAGGTTTAATTGAAAACTTACCCACTGCTATCAAGTTAAGATGGGATGATTTTGTCATGATGGCTGTTGCACACGCCACAGACCTTTCCACACTCACGTCCACTCGCACGTGAAGAGTACAAGACAAAGGCTGAGAACCACTTTCCAACTAATCTCAAAGCAGAATCTCCCATCTCTGGAAGAAAGTTTTCCTCCTCTTTGCTTGTGAGTGATGACACACAACACTGAGGAACAAGGAATTACTTAACTCTTTCCCCACCTCTTCTCCCAAAGTTTCCATGAAGATTTTCACTGTATGTCTCAATTAGCACATTCAGCCTGTATTTTTAACAACCATTTTGAAACACATATGTAAGCCAATGAATGAAAGAAATATTTATAGATACTTTTCATTTTTAGCTCTATTAATCTTATTCTAAATGAATAAAAGTAAGTAACAATTTGAGTAACACAGATCCAGTTTCATGCTTTAGGTTGCATGGATTTTCTTCTACCCTATCAATTGTATTTGTATTGCTGGGTACAGTATGATGGTTAATATACACATATACAAGAAAAGTGAGGATCAATAGATTACTCTGTTCAACAGGTGTAAGTACTCTCAGCAGATTCATGATTCACTAGTAGTTTAGACAAGCAGAGAAGTTCCAGTGAACTTTCTTTACTTAGTGTCCAGACCAAGCAAAGAACTGCAGCAGCTCAACACCCAAAGGAGAGTAGCATTTCCAAAGCTAGAGGGAACATTTCCAAAGGTAGAGCTTTGTCAGGAAGAACAAGGGAGTTCAGGACTCTTTCCTGGCTGAGTTGAGAATGAACCAACTGCTGGAAATTATGAGTATTTGCCTAACTCGGAGTTAGACCCAACTTCAGAGTCCAGGTCCGTGTCTGTAATATAAAATAAAACTGGGACCTGACCCTTTCGGAGTTTGCCAAAAGGCAAGTGGATGCCAGCCCCCAGCAGGGATAGTTATGAGTTTCCTGTCTGAAACATGCAGGGTAAAAATACTAATCAAAGGGACTGGTAAGTGTGAAGTTATTTACTGGCACTCTGCACACATGCACTTATTTCATTATGTTGTCTAATGCTGACACAAATACAGGAAAATACTTCTGTTCAAATTAATTTGACCTTTGGAGTCTAAAATGTAACTCTTTAACGGCAACACATTTTATCCCTCTGTCTTTGACATTCCTCAAATTCGGGTTCCTGGGATACTTCAGGGATGATTTGAGAGCTCTTAACAAAGAAAACACAGCTAAGAAAGCTTTGTATTATCCATCAAAGTAGAGGAGACCATACACAAACTCGGGGAGTTCTGAGAAGCAATTGGCACTCACACCTGAAGATAAGGGGCATTGGTATGGAGTTGCAAGCTAGGGGACTAGTGGACTGCTCTGCCTGGTATTGAAATCAGGCTGAACTTTCCATAATTTTCTGCATTAAAGATGGATACTTCTGCTCAGGTTTTGGTTCTGATAGCTCCTGTATTTTGCTGTTTCTCAGTCAGATTGTAGGCAAATCATCAGCTACTCCCAGCATTATTTTGCACTGTATCCTGAAACATGGAAAAAGATCACAGCAGAGAAACTTGCTTTGAGGTACTGAGTAAAGGAATGCGAGTTCTGAACCTTTAGCTCTGGCCTACAATAGGCCAGAAAATAACATCATCTGATTGAAAATCTCTGCTGTCATCTTATATCACATTTTCTGGAACTGTGGGTGGGGTGGGAGGCTGCAACTCATCATTTTTGTTTCTGAAACACTAGAGGCCAAATCATGTGAGCACTCTGATGAATTCATGCTCCTTTGGAAAACAGCTCTCCTAGGACTGACACAAGCATGTTCTTTAAAGTAGAGGATGATAATAATTCTTATTTTACTAAAACAAGGTTGGTATCATTGGCTCCCTTAACAGAGGAGATCTAAGGTGCAGAGTTACTCAGGGACACTTAGCAGAAGGGACACTTAGCAGTGTTTCTTCTGTTTCCATGTCTAGCTGGCAGTCCCTCCTGGGCAGCAAACTGCTACAGGGCCTCAAGTCCTCCACTGCGTGGGGCAGGGTCCATAGGATGGGTGCTGTGGTGGCTGATGTGGCCTTGGTGCAAGGGAAGAGCACTGCAAAATACAGCTTGGGCAACCACTAGAGCTAGCTAAGAATTGGGTCCCCTTGGGAAGGTGAAGAGTAGCAACACATAGAACAAAAATTGTTTTCCTGGGGTATGAGGTCTCAGCGGTATGAGGATAGATTGCCTCACACTGAATTTGAGCATTTCAAGGAAAAATGAAATTCATTTATTATCTTCTAATATGCAGTGAGGATGGGAAAGTGAGCTGTTAGGCTGCTCATCGAGGTCAAGCAACATAAAAGTACTTATCTATCTATTGTTTCTTTTGATCATAACATTTTGAAGTGTCCAGACACTCAAACACAAGGCTTGTTTGTACCAAACATCAGCTGTCCTTCAAACAAGCCCCATACCCTGCCTCTGCCAGATGCTGACTAAATGAAGTAAAAAGCATTTTTCTCTGCCTTCCTTATTCCCAGGCTGCTTGCCAGGTCCTTTTCCAAATCCTCGTGACTCTCTCTTGAGAAACAGGAGCTGGTTGTACCTCTTCCCCAGAAGCAGCAGGAGCCATCTCGGGCACCCCCGCTGACCCAAGACGGGCGGCTGTGCAGCGCCCTCAGTCCCAGTCCTGCCCCTGCCAGCATCTCACAGGCCGCTCCCAGCCTAGTGTGGGGCTGCCTGGCTCTGTGGACCAGCTTCTGAACTCCATTAATCCCAGAGAATCCTGCCAGCCCCTCCGTGGTGTGCAACATGTGGCCCAAGGGCAGCAGACTGGAGGCTATGGCTGCTTCACCCCTGAACACCCAGAGCTTTCTGGACAGAGAGCTGACTGATTTACAGAGGTAATATTACTGTCCACTGGCAGTCAGGGGTCTAAAATCCTTCTCAAATAGCGATGCTTGGTCACTAATGGAGCCCATGATCCCTCAGTCAATGGGAATGGTATTTCCTCCGCTGCCTCCAGCAGCCTTTCATGCAGCAAATGAAAGTAAAATTGCAGTAATTTCAAATATTAAAGGAAATAAATACAAGCCACCATGAACTCCACAGTAGTACTGAACAACTGTACTTTACTAATACAGTGGGACTGAAAATACGAAGTTTCAAGTTAAATGAGACTTTTAGCCCTGAAAGTTTTCTTTGGAACTTAGGAAGCATTCATGTTGATACATGCAGGTCCCTCAAATAAAGAACTGCAGCCACATTCAGGGAATCTTTTAGAGAAGATGTAATTTTCCTTGCCAGTATCAATACTCCTTTGTGATATTGTTTTCTCATAATTTTCAGTTTCATAAGTTATTTTTAAGAGATACATAAGACACTTGGAAAGGGAAGGACACAAATCTTGGATTTGAAAAAAGTAGCTTCAAAAACTTCAACCTTTCAAACAACTGAAAGGAACACTTAGGATTACTTGAAAAACAATAAAAACTCCACTTTTTTCTTTTTTTTTTTTCTTTTCTTTTCTTTTTCCCCCAAAACTATCTGCAGCTACATAAACCCCAGTGTTGCTCCCCTGCTTAGGAACAGCTGCTTCATTAAACACCAGGGGAAACACTGCATCATTCTTTCTACTGTCTTTGCAATATCAGGTCTGAATTCTTATAAGCAGGAGTGTTGTCTCTGGTCAATTCAAGGATTAAAGCCACACGTATTACTCACGCAAAAATCACATATGTAAACGAAGTTGAAAGAATATGAAGAACTTCCTCCTCTTAAATGAACTAGCAATTGTGCAGCCTGGAAAAAGCCTGGAGGAATCCCTTTAGGTTCTTACCCTAAGCCTGATTAAAGGAACTCAATTATATCTGCTGACAAACCACTCAGAATATTTTGTGAACTGTAACTGAAGTGTGACTGAAACCTGTCATTCAGGTGGAAATCAATTCACTGTTCCTACAGCAAAATGTAAAACTTCCAGTAGTAGTAACTTTTATTTAACTGAAATAAATAACTTCCATTTTAAAGACTAGCTGGGCAAGAGTGTTGACATCCAACTTCTTTCTGTGGAAGCTGAGTTACAGTAATGCCAATTTATGAACTAGTGAGAAGGTCTGTGATTTAATTAAAAACAGAAGAGATAAAATCCTTCCTTCATAAATGAAAGCTAATGCCCTCTAATTGTGTATAGCTGAGTAAGAATACAGAGGAGCATGTGTGAGCCTTCTTTCCTTACAATACCCTGGAGTCTTCAGTTCTGGGAAATTGCACAATAACTGCCTTTTTTTTTTAAGATTTCATTCTTGTGTATGTGTAGAGATCTGCTTAATAATCCAGAGTATCAGGAACTGGGACCTGGATTTTCAAAGCAATCTCCCAGCTTCAGAAACCTCATCACTGGATACCCACCCTGCAAAACCTAAGGTGAGGCTTCCTTTGAATGCAATCATTATTGTAACATCCAGTGTCCAGTTTTTGGCTGCAACTTTACATAAAATAGAGGAATAATGGCTGGAAAATTGTCAGAATAGACAGAATGTCTTAATTCCTCTCCACGTAATGCAGAAGCAGGGCAGGATGGGGTGGGGAATCAGCATTCATCAGTACAACTCAAGAGAAGAAAAGCATCAGAAATGCTTCCTTCGTTGGGATTTTCAGACCTAGTGGAACCAGATCAAGCAGAATTGCATTCAGAGATGTGTTTTTCCTGTAACAATGGTTGCACTCTGAATGTGCTTTCCCTTGCCGTGCTGTTGAGTTGTCCTTGAATGGTAGAAAGAGGAACCCTCAAGTACCATCTCAGCTATCTTGGCAGCTGGAATATGAGATTCCTTGTGTCCAAATGAGGCTTCAGACACACCCTGAAGACACTATCTGTATTCCTGAATGTTTTCTATTGTACTATAACATTTCTGAGACAGGTTTGACCTTGTAGCATGCAGGACGCAGGACAAAGAATTTACAATTTGAAGCAATGCTGTCTTCTGCCTTGTTTTCTATATTCTATGTTTTGTTTGCTCTTTTGACTGCAGTCATTTTCACAGAGAAGGGTTCCTAGCGTGTCTAAAAAATAAGTCTTCGTGATTTCATTGTGCATTTGTAAGTGGAATTTTTTTCCCCATATAACATTATTTTGCACTTCTCAGCATCACTTGCCTTTGTTCACTGATTTTCCAAGCCTCTCTAGTGAAAATGTTGAATATTCTATGTGTCATATACATCTGTGGGACTTGGCTGTTGTCCAAGAGGAGGACAGTGCTTCTCCCAAAGGCTTCTATGAGGCCCCTGATCACATACTTGAGATCATCTCTTGCTCTTTTTTGAAAGCAAGGAAGTTATTGTGGTTTTTTTTGTTTTAGCTGCATGTAAATATATTGCTCAGAAGTATATTTAAGCATGTGAGTATATTACCCAGGCACCAGTACTTGACCAGTGTCTTACTGGCAATCTCATAAGAAACTAATGGTGGATCCATCTAAAATTTTAGCCAAAGCACAAGTATATATAAGTGAAAGAGACTGATTGACTTATCATGATGACTCCTTCAAACATCTTCTCCATTAGTGTGGCTCAAAGTACAGAACTCTGCACAAAGGCACTTCAGATCTAGTTGTCTGACACAAAGGATCTAAACCTGGGAGATGAAATATCTGGTTCTTACCTGACACAAAAAGCCCATTATTCTTCAAGGTCCCAAAACAGAGAATAGCCCTGAAATACTCATTTGTGAGCTGCTGAAGATAGCTTAGCGGCTATCTAAATAATCACACTTTGCCTATGGTGTCTACACATTCGTTCAACATGAAGACTTCACAAGAGATTTTTTTTTTTTTAATGCTCTTGCTATATTTTGGTAGGTAGTTTCTGACATCGTAATTAGCTCAAATTAAATTAGACATTTTGTCTTCTGACATCTGGAATGGTGGCTGCCAGCTATTCTCCTTCTATTTTTCTCCTGAAAGAAAGAAATATTAGGCTGCATGGTAAAAAGCTCATCTGCAAGCTCACAAAGGAGCACAGGGACAATGGCAGGTAAGGCAAGCTGAATAAGCCTTCCTCAGCTCCTCCCAGACCCATCATGGAAGGGCCAAAGGACCATCAAAGTCCCCCAAGTCCAGAAGAGCATAGAGGCATGGGGGCAGGTGGTGTCCAGGCATAAAACCCATAACCAGGAGTCAACAGGAGCACTTTTAGGACTGAAGGAGATAATTCCCAATGGATATGGGATGCATTATGAGACGCAAGGGAAGAGCATTTGGGGATAACATGAAATTCAGAATTCAATGTTTGGTGGAGAAACCAAAGCTGAGGAATGGGAGGACTCAAGACCATTTGCAGAGGAACAAGTTTAGGAAGAAATGACATGATGAGTGATAAAAGGATAAAAGGGAGTGGCCCTGTGTACAGGAGGGCTGTTTGGTATCAATTGTCTGGACATACCCTGTGTCTCTATCTTGTGTGCCAGATATGTGTGGCTGGAGATATAAAAGCCAGTATCTGCAGTGGGCTCATGGCGGGAGGAGCTGCATGTCTGCAGTGCAAAAACTGGTAAGGACAACATGAATAAGTGTGTGATCACTTGCAAAGACTAAGTCAGAGTAGTCAGAGAGCGGCTGAGGTGCACTGGGAGCCAGGTGCATGCACAGTGGGTGTGTGCTACTGTGTTACTGTGACATCCCTACTGGGTATAGGTGCACACGTGCATGAACGTGTGCACCTGTGTGTATGTGCAATGTCCTGCACCAGCAGCTCCAGTGGGGCTACAGTTCCTGATACTCTGGATTATTAAGCAGATCTCTACACATACACAAGAATGAAATCTTAAAAAAAAAAGGCAGTTATTGTGCAATTTCCCAGAACTGAAGACTCCAGGGTATTGTAAGGAAAGAAGGATCACACATGCTCCACTTTCCAATTTGAATGGAATTTTACTATTTGCCTGCAGAATTGCTCCTCCTCCAGGTGAAAAAAGCTGGACACTAGGATTTGGTATTTGAGCCCAGCTGCTGGAGGGATCCACCCTATACATATGCATATATGTGGATAGATAATACATGTAATTATTACTAGTGGACCGCCAAGCTGGTTAGCCAGACACGCGAGGAGCATGAGGCCATCGGGGCTGTTTGTGCTGGTGTGAGCACTGAGTGCCTCTGCCTGTGCTGATGTGTGTGGCTTGCACTGAGCACGTGTGTGTGCATGGGTCATGTACACATATACGTGTCTGCATGCGGCTGGGGAAACATACTCAGCCTCGCTACTGATTGGACCTGGGGCATGGAGCTGTGCAGCCTCACCCCTGCGAGCCCAGTGGATGTGGCTTCCCTAACACTGTTCTCCCAGGAGCCTGAACCATGGCCACACAGCTCCCGTGTCAGAGCTATCCTGAGCCACAGCCACGTAGTCCCAGGGGCCCTCAGTGAATGCATGCTCCTTCACCATCTCTCACCTCACTCAGAGATTCACTCTGAATCTTTCTGGACCCAAATAAATGCAGAGTTTTGGTATGTCCCTTGTGAGCCAGGGACCCATCCCAATATGAACTTAGCACTGAAGCTTTCCCTCTGCTGCCCAAACACCTGGCTGTTCTCTAAATCTGCACTGGTTTATGGTTCAGCTTCCATCATACCTGCATCTTCCAAATCTACCTTAGATTCTTCCAGGAACCAAGTTCAGCCTTCCCCTGTAGAGAAGAATAAGGAACCTTGCTTGCTTTCTGCACTAATTCTCTTAAATGTACTTATGCCAATATTTCTTTTGAAAACAGTATTTCCCATCTTTTCAGAGACTGGGTATTAGAGGGCTGATTCCAAATGAGATTTATGTTCTAAACAAAACACACAAGTAGAAAAGGCCATGAATTGAAATTTTAAATCTATGGGAAAGAGTGGATGAACTTGGGAAGTGTATGCCTTAATGTAAAAGTGGACATTAATGTATTTAAAAATGTTAATTTGAACATATTTGAGAATATCACCATTTTTAGAAATGGTGTTATACAATTAATATTATGAAAGTGAGGTACCCTGAGGATGGAAGGAAACTTATGACTTAATTTTCACTTTTCTGAATTCTGTAAATATATTTATGATTTTTTTCCCATTCAGCCCTAACCATGTTCCTGAAACCTCACATAACATTATTAATACTTAAATTTTCCAGATCTTATTTTTTCCTGATGTTTTTATTTTTGCCTTGGTTCTGCATAAGGAAAGAAATACCAAAAGGGGGTTGTTTTACATAATCAGCCCCTGCTCATGTCTTTCCTACTTTTCTACAACCATTCAGCCTAAAAGATAGAACATATGATTACGCAGTGAAAGCCCTGCAGCCATGAAATCCATCTGGTAGTAGCCTTCAAAGTATTATTTGTATAAAGACAATAAAAAAGTCTTGTTCCTTTATAAGGATGACTGCAAGTAGTTTGATCTCTGAAAAGAACATAAAAGATTTTCTTTCTCCAGCTCTTGAAAATGACTCAGTATGAGATTTTGATCTCTATATTGTAAATTTGATATCCTGTGGATCTCCTCCTCATCTCATCTATTGAGCTGCTTGTTATATTACATCGTTCAAGCTTAACATGTGATTAATTAAAAAGCCTCATGTTCTGCTTGCTTTTCTATATGATTATTCTGTGCTTAAATGTTTCAAGTTCATTATCAGCCAGACTCACTGCTGTAGGAGAGTTCATTTAAACTGCTTCTGTGTTTTAGGTGCTAACTGCTGGAATGTAAAAAACTCTAAATGTAAACCACTAATCATTGTGTACTGACACAGAGGGGACTTTAAGGATATATCTCAAATATGTTTGGCTCCTCTAATGACAAAAATGTTACCAACACAACAAATGGAGTTGGCATCTACTTAATTCCATAAATGCAAACCTGTAGTTTTCTTACATGCCTCTGTGGTTCTTCTTTCTGAAACTGCTTGCTCACCTGTCTGCTGAGGTCATGAGATACTGGAGTAGTAACTCTGTTTTTTTTCCTTACACCCTGGTCAAGGCTTGGAGATTTTGGATTACTTGACCTCCTCGAAGTCTTTCTTTGCTCCAGCCTCTCTTTGGTGGAGAAGCCTGTTCTTCAATCCCTGCTACTCTTTTTTCAATTTGAATGGAATTTTACTATTTGCCTGTAGAATTGCTCTCAGCCACACTGTTCAACCTGATTTGCTGCTACAAATCACAAATGCTTGTTCTCCAATGTGACTACTACTCGTCATTTTCACTTTGCTTTTAGAAAGAATAGCTTTAGACTGATTTGGATTTTCATGTAGAAGTGCTTACTTCTGACAACATCCAGTCTTTTTTGACCAAGAGAACACAGGAGCAGAATTTTCAAGTCAGAAAGCACTTGGAGTGTTCTCCTGATGGAACACACGGTGGCTTTTTGCAGGCAGGGCCAATGAAGGGTGGAAATCAGCTGCTCCAAATGGAGTTGTCCCTACTCTACACTGCCCTCCCTGCTGGAGGCTGAAGGCTAGGTCAGCTTTCTCAAATGCTTTGGCAGGGAATATGGTAATAAACCTCCAGACATTTAGTTGAGATCCCTTTTATCACATGGAGACTTGGCACATTAGTCAAGGCATTTTCTTCTTCCTATTCATGCAGAAAAGGCAGAACTTTCTTGGCTGCTGCATGGCCACAGGAAGGTTAATTGTAAGGGGTTTCCCCTCTTGATTTCTATATTCAGCACCTGTGTTTTATTAATTGGAAAAGTGAGAAATGCCTCTTAAAACTGAGGAATACTAGGAAAACAGTGCAGATATGGGGCTGCAAACAGCTGCTGCCACAATGGCAACTCCTGTTGAACTGTCACGTGTCTCACAGCACTTGGGAGTCAGCAACACTGTCATACACACGTCCCTTACCAAACACAAGGTTTGCAAGTGTGTGTTCAACTTCAAACCTCAGTGCCCAGCAGAGATTTGTATCAAAAGCATCATTTGAATGTCTGAACCTAAGGCAAAAAAAAAGATAAAAGAAAGGAATGCTGCTTCTGTAATAAAAGACTGGAACAGCATGGGCTTAGGCACCTTTGGAGTTTACCTGCAGAGTCATGAAGAGGCTCCCATGAGAAAACACCCAGAGGCAGGATTCACTGAGCCATTTCCACAGGAATACAGAAAATGGGTGGACAGAAAGAACAGCCTCTCCAACTGAAAATTTCAGATGCTCCATCCTCCCAGAGCCAGAGCACAGTGAACAGGCGCAGCAAGGGAGCAGAGAAGCAGGACAGCAACATTCTCAGACCTCTTCAGAGAGAGTCAAAACTTTACCACCACATCCCTGAGAATCTTTTAAAATCTAGGTTCAACCAGGACACGCTCTGCCAGTCACAGAGATGCTAAGCTCACACGGGACACTCTTCCCACCCTAAAATACTCACGCACTCTACGTGAATCTTGGAACATGCTTTACATATTTATATTTTCTGGCACTGAGCAATGTTTGCCCTACATTTCTTCTCTTTCACTGGCACATGTCCTCACTCTACCTATCCCCCTGTGTGAATGGTCTTCTGAAGTAATGCTGCTGCTCCAGCAGCACAGGGCCTTTAACTACCAGGTACCTCAGCAGGGCTCAAGTCAGCCTCTTCTCCTCTGTCCCCAAGTCACTCAGGGCAGCTTCCACACTGACTGTCTTCCCAAGAGTGAACATGGTTATCTAAAACTGTTTGCTTGTCCAGAAAGTTCAGAGCCTCAGCATAAACTTAGAAGGATATTTTCCTGATGAATTAGCTTCTCAGCAAAATCTTCACATCACAATAGGGAGCTGAGAGTATTTGCTGCCCATCACTGAAGATCAAGGTATACTCCAACAGTGTGAGAAATGTGAAGTCCAACTCCTGAACCTCCCTGCTCTCCAAGCCCCCTAACTTTGTAAAACTCAAAGAAAACTCAGCTCTGGAAATGCTGAGAATACTCACTTTAAATCTCATTTTCCATTTTTCACACATGAAGAAACCTAGTGAGAAAGAATTTGGGGTAAACAAAAATCATTCTACAAGATCAAAAAATGACACATAAGAATTGTTTAAGCATCTTCCTTGCTTTTTTTTCCACACCATATATGCAAAAAAAACCCTTAAATTTAAAATTCTTAAAAGCATTTCAAACAAATAAGATAACATTTTAGAAAACTCATTCCATTTGTCTTTAATAATTTAAGAGGGTAGCTTCTAGAACCACAGAGTAGTTCTCTTTTTTAGAGGTATGCAATTTCAAGGCACACTTTTGGATTTCTCTAAATTACTGACAATGTTTACTTTCCACTGCTTCAGTTTGTATCTTAGAGACTTTCTCCTGCCTATGCCCAATAGAAGCACAAGGGGTCATGGCACCTTCTTTACTATCCAGTTAAGTAAGTCCTTATTACTTGAATAACTCTCTGAAGAATAGCAGGCAGATAAAACATGTAAGACTTTTCCAGATCTTTTAACAGCCTCTGTCTAGAATACATACACACAGCATTAAAAGAATGTTGATTACAGTATCCATCAGATGCTAAAGTTAGTTTTGTTTGCTTTTAAAGAAGTAAGAAGAATATTTGTGAAAAGAACCTAAACATTTTTTCTGACATTATATGAAAATAGTAAGAATTATGCCTGGCAGAACAAGCTACAATGAAAATAAAGCTGCCTGATAAAAAACTGACAACTGATTGAAGCTTGTGATTTCAACCCTCATCAATTGCTTTCTTGAGCGACTCATCAAATCAGTGTTACTGAAAAAAGTCAATACTGAGAAAGAGAGTAAACCAATAAATACTCCTTTCAGTCACACAATTGCTACCACTCTTGAGAACACAGTCAAGCGTTTTATTGTTTATACTCATTTTCATTTACACATAAGAGGAACAATCAATGCAGTTCTATCACAGCAGGTGGACCATATCCTGAAACTCTGCTGAATACGCATAGACGTGTCTTAAGGTCCAATTGGGAGGAAAAAAAAAAAAGAAAAAACTAAGAAAAAAACACATGGGGGAAAACAGGGAGGCAAGAAATTTCACTAACATCAGTTAATTCATGATTCACGGGTATTTATTTTGCAGGTGAAATAGCTCTTCTGAAAGAGCAAACTGCTTCACTTCTTTACAAAATACACTAAATAATGTTAAGTACTTAGAGAATTCTAAATTTTGCAGTGGTTCATGCGGTAAGGGTGTGCAACCGACACAAAATGGAAAACATGGTTACAGCATCAAACTGCTACTTCTATTCCCAGCTGGTTTATGGAAAAGGTCATTTGACTTCTGCTCTTATGGAGTAAAAGCAAGAAGTACTTCCTTTCTAAAGGCAACTATGAGGACAGACTACAGATATGCAGTGCAGTTGAACAGGTCTACAACTCTTGTTTCTAGAGCATTTGATTTTACTACTGTTTTGAAATACAAATACAAAACTTTTGCACACTGTCACTTCTCACACATGTTCAGCTGAAGGAGTCATTTACAGAATTTACTGTGATGCTCCTATTTTAAATGTGAGTTTTTCTCCTCTTGGCCTCTTGGGTGAAGGGAGCAACTCTTTCCACTGAAAGAAAGAAATTACAGGTGTGCAGAAGTACAACTATGCTACCAACACAGACAGAGACAACTGTGCTCTTGTGCACACCCCTACAACCGGCCGGAGAACAAATTAAGAAGTTAAGCCTGCAAAATAAATGGAGTTTACTCTCAAACTCTTTTTCTTCATTCCAGATGAATTATAGACCTTGATTCGAGGCTGCCCTCTTTTTTTTTTTTTTTTTGCAACTGATCTGCGTGCCTATTGGAACAGCATCTCTGCCAGAGTCATTACACTGAAACGCAGAGCTGAGCAGTTTGGTGGCAGAATGTATTGACGTTTTTGCAGCATCATGAGTCTGGCAACTGGGCTTGGGGAAGTTTCAAGCAGTGGGTCTTTACAATAGCAACTTGATTCTGCAGACAAAAAGCAAGAGATTGGCAGAATTATTAAAGTGTCACAATAAAGGCATGTATGCATTCTGCAGAAAGTGGCGCTGAATGTAGTGGTGAGCCGGCAGCCACGGCTGTCAAGAGGCGCGGCACGGCTCCGCGTGTCAAGAGACAGACACACTGAGGTGTCGAGTCTCCCACGGCGGCTAAGGGACAGCTTTCCCCTCGCGACACCTGCTCGCAGCCGGCTCCGCTCCCGCAGGAGCAGCCGGAGCCGTGAGGAGGGCAGAAAGAAGTAGGGCTGGACTTTGTCAGCAGCCTTCTTCTGGGGCCTATCCTATTTCCTTCCTCGCCAAAAAAAAAAAAAAACCCAAAGAAACAAAATACACCAAAACAGAAAAATACTAACAAAGAGCATCATGCCGCTGGTTCCGTGGCTGCAGCGACTGCCTTCCAAGGGGGCTGCACGCCCAGCTGCCCAGCGGTGCCCGCAGGTGCCGGGAGGCGGCACTGGGGACCGGCCAGGCCCTGGCGCTCTCCCGGGAGCTCGGCTGCGGGCTCGGAAAGCAAGCGCCGTTTAGCATTAATTGGCCGAAACGTGGGCATTAGCATACGAAATGGCGGCATATTGGGTTCAATAGGTGGAATAAAATGCAGATTGCCGTGAGTCACTCCCTGCGAGCTGGGGCGGCGGGGGGAGAGGGGCGCACACCCGACGCGCGCATACATAGGTTTTGAAATGTCAGGAGCGCGCAGCATCTCCAGCGCTCGCCGCCACTTCCGAAGGGTCTGAACACCTGCTCTTTGTGGGGTCGCACCTCCCCCCGCCCCACTTCCAACCCCCCGCCTCCCCCCGAGCACCGCGGCTCTCCGGGCAGGGCGGGGTGCGCGGACCTACCTGTGGCGCCGGGCGCGGGCGTGCATAGGGGCTGCCCCGGGAACACATCGCATTCAACATTTCAGCCTGTGCATCGGAAACGTATGAGTTTGTGGAAAGCTTGTTTGAAGTCTTCGTTAGACATAGTATAGATGACGGGGTTGATGAGAGAGTTGAGATATCCGAGCCACGTGAAAAAGTCAAAGATGGCCATGTGGAACCAGCAAGCGTCCTTGCAAATAGGCATCACCAAGCTAATGATGAAAAAGGGCAGCCAACACACGATGAAGGCTCCTAAAATAATCCCTAAAGTCTTTGTAGCTTTCCGCTCTCTAGCGGCCGTCAGCTTCTTTTTCTCCAGCAGGGCGTCCGAGACCTTCACCTTCACCTGGTTCATGTACACGGGGGAGCCCGTTTCGCTGGATCCTTCGGGAGCCTTTGAGTTTATGGACGTGACGGAAGAGGTCGACCCCGGGGAGTCTGTAATTAACTGTGCCCGCGTTAGTCTTTTACCTGCTTTCTTTGGCGTCTGCTTCAAAATCCGCGACCTGGCTTCCACGTAGATCCTCCCGTAGAGGGCTATCAGCAGCAGAGTGGGAAAGTAGAAGGCTCCTACTGTGGAGTACACGGTGTACAGGACGTGGTCTGTGTTCACCACACAGTAAGATACTTTCTCGGCCTTCGCCTGCCGCCAAAACAAAGGGGGTATGGAGATGCAGATGGAGAAAACCCATACCAGTGCGATCATGCCCGCTGCCCGCTTGGGAGTCCGTTTCGTGGAGTATTCGACGGCGTCGGTGATCGCCCAGTAGCGGTCCAGGGCGATGACACAGAGGTGCAGGATAGATGCCGTGCAACAGGTGATGTCCGAGGACAGCCAGATATCGCAGACGATCTGACCCAGCGTCCACTTGCCGGTCACAGTGTACATGGTGCTGATGGGCATGACAAGGATGGAGACGAGGAGGTCGGTGACGGCCAACGAGGCGATCAGATAGTTGGCCGGCGTGTGGAGTTTCCTCGTCTGGTAGACCGTGACGATGACAAAGGCGTTGGAAAGCACCGTGGCCAGGGTGACCAGCGCCAGGACGACGGCGAGCACGATCTTCCCAGAGAGGGGGGTGGCATCTTGGTAAACCACTTCCTCGGCGCTACAGTTTCGGTAAGAGTCGTTGGCGGAGCCCAACTGCGCCCGGCAGGGGCCGGCCGGCTCCATCCCTCCGCGGCCGCCGCCCCCGCAGACGGCGGGGCTCGGCGCGGCACGGCGGGGCCGCTACCCCGGCAGGACCCCGTCGGCGCCGGGGGAGGG
>VXBU01016903.1:2186466-2280422 GCA_013400315.1 Bombycilla garrulus
CGTCCCCCGCCCAGGCGGGGAGCAGCCTTTCCCTTTCCAGCCAGACGAGGGATGCCGCGGTAGGGGCGGATGCAACTGTTCCTTGGTCTTGCCGTTGTTTCCATCCTATCTTGCACCGTGCCCGCTACGCCGTGGGGCTGGGCGATGCCAGGCTCCCCGGGGAGTCCGGCGAGGCTGGGGTGTACTGCCCGCCGCCACGTCCCTCGGCGGTGTTACGAGTGCCGCTCGGTGCCGGAGCTGGGCGTGCGGGAAGGGCCGGGGCGACCAAGGCGATGTGGGACGGGCGCAGCCGGAGTGGGCAGGCACCTCGGGACTGCCGCGCTGACAGCCGGGCGAGGGGCTGCGCAGCGCGGCGAGCCCCGCTGCAGGAGAGGTGCGCGGGCCACCTGATCACATCGCTTGCTTTACACTTCTAGTAATCCCGTGTCTTCTGGGCTTAGGCTTTCTTCCCCTTTTTTCTCCCTTCCTTTTATATTTTTTCCTTTATTTTTCCGTTGTGCTTGGAGGGACACGCCCGCGGTTGAGCAGCCTTGATGTGCCCCACAGGCTCCTCCAGCGCTCGGCAGGCGGGGACAGGAGGAGCGTGAACACACATTTGTCCAGGTCCCGCAGCTCCTGCCAGCGTTTGTTCTCAACAGCCGCAGGAAAGTTTTGCACACAAAGGGAGTGCGAGCTTGGTTTTTGCTGGGTCAGGATAATTCTAAGATCGGTGAAATATCTATGCTCGAGCCCGTTAAATCTCCCGAAGATACCACGACAAATTCGGTTAAGATGAGACAAGCGTATTCAGTCTGTAAACTGTTTGTGCACATTTTCACACCGCCACTACATGCCTAAGTTCCCTGTAAAGTCTCAGCGCTTCCATCTTGGACATCTCCTCCTGGCTGCTTTCCTCTGTGATGGAAAAGCAAACGGTTTCCCTGGGGCCCCCTCCTCTCTGGGCTTCGCTCAGCACCACAGAGGGACAGTCACTGCAGTGTTCTGCCTGGGACATCGAGCTCATGGACAGGGTGAGAAACCACTGCGCCCTGTTGGTCACCCTTGAGCAAGAGGGACTGGCTCACCTGAGAGGATGCAGATCAAGGAAGTACCACAAGAGGAGGCTGGAGAGGATCCCTTGTGGCCCAGAGAGGCTAGGAAGCTCTGGGAAGAAAAGCATTGAACTGAAGAAAAGCCAGGGCTGCACAGCAGTGTGAGAAAGTCAGAGCCCTGCAGGGACAGCCCCTTCCTCTCTCCTTCGGAACAGGGCTGATCTTGAGATGTGCTAAGACCCACAGGTCTCCTGAGATCAAAAAAACAGTAGTAGTGCTTGGGATTTTGTAAAATCTGTCCCAGATCTTCAGTTAGACTCTCAAGAAATGAGGAAGATTGCCTCAGATTAAAGAAAGTATGGCAGTCAAGGTTTGCCTACATTCACTGAACTGACAGGAAGATAAAATGCCAGTGAGTCTTTCTGTTTTCCTGAAAGGGCATGGGGATAGGGTTTGGTCTGTTTCCATCTTTTTATTTTGTGGTGCCTCCTTGTGTTCAAGCAGGCACCACCTCCTTTTGGTGCCTGGTAATTGGTTGGAGCCTCTAGACTTCACTGCATTAAAAAGAATAATACAGAGCTGTCTGCATTCTTCTGATCTCTTTGATAGGCAGAGATTTTTATAATCCTAGTTTCTAATACAGTGTGATATTGCTTTCACTTCTGCTCAGCATTTCTGGCTTAATTTAGTTGTGCTTAAGTTGGCAACTGCCCTCAAGCCTCTGTAGCTCAACATTCTTCCCAAATAGGGCTACATATCTGAGAGGAATTTAAATTTAAAACACCAATAATAACAAGAGGGAAACCTAGCCCTTCATTCAGTTTTGGAACAGCTTGCCTCTTGTGTAAATACTGTTCTGATAAAATTATAGAGCCTCCAAGGGCAGTGTTCTAGCCCTAGCCACTGCCATCAGCCATGGTGTGTAGTGTAGACAAGTATTGTGTGAATGGGTAATGTTTTCTGGCCACCCTACTAATGTCACTGCTTATCCTCATTCTAAAATATTTGTGTTCTGTGCACAGTTTTGCTGGTGCCCTTCTCCATTAATTCTGGGTCATTATTATCAGTAATCATTTTTCATTGCTTCCCTCTTTGTCCTGCCAAGAAGATTATATTTTTTTCCTCCCTCATTTGTTTTCTTCCATTGTGCTTGCTGGTTCCTCACTAGTTTCTGTAGCACTGCTGGGAGCGGTCGGCAAAATGTTCACCCAGTGCGTGACAGGTCTAGCTGTGGTGACCTTGGCTCACTGCACTTCCTGTAAGGACCACCTGGTCTTCCTGGGCAGGCTCAGTAAGCATTCCCCAGGCTTCTTTCTGAGGCTTTCAGACTTGGGTTATGAACAGCTGCAGGAGGGAAGTAAAGCCAGCTTCCTAACTCAAGGTGCTGCATCTCATGCAGTAAGCATGTCTGCACCCAGGCACTGGAACTGCTGCTTTCTTTAGGCTGTGCATGCTGGTTCCAAGGATTTGTGTCTCAACAAGGTGTGCCCAGGTTTTGAAAGACTGCTCTTTTTCTCTGCTCTGCCAGGCTGCACATAGCCCTCTGTCACAGCTGGAGTCCCAAGGGCCAAGGCTTGATGAAAGCACCAGATTCTACCTAGATCATCAGTAAGTACGGGAGTCTTGGAGTGCCAGTCGGACACGTATTGGGAATCATATGTAGTATCACATGAATGATCTTATCGCACTGCTGTGCTGTCGCTCAGAAGCTTGCATTTCATTGTTTATTTTCTTCTCTCCTAACAGGATCTGAAAAGATGCTTATGAGAAGAGATCTTATTTCCTGAAGCTTTTGGCTTCTGTGCAGAGGCAGGCATAAAATTAATTTCTTTCTGCCGGCATAAGACTGTTAATACTTCTTATATCCAGATTTTGATGTACTAAAATACCCAAATATAGAAACTGCAATGAAAACTGAGCCTATTATTGGTTTATTGCTTCACAGACTGCCCATGTATGGCGTAAATATCTTATAAATAAATCAAAGAGAGAAGACAGACACGTAGAAACAAACCTAAGTACAGAAAGGAAAAGTCCTCATTGTACAGTCAGATCTGTCTTGGCCACAGATAATGTTGTGTGGGTGTTGGCTTTTGCATCTTTTAGGTATATTTGAACACAGGGCTCAGTGTGCCACACAAACTTCACTTCTGCTCTTGACTCAGCTGCTAAGTTGTGTGTAATGGCATCTGTAGCCTCCTGCACTGTGATGAGATTCATACTCATATTTTAAATAATGGAATTCTGAGTTCTTCTGTTAGCAAAGATAACCTTCGGTATGTAAACCAACACAGTGGTATTTTGTTGAGTTTGCCAATAGGCAAATAACACTAATGTCTGTGTGAAGTTTCTCAATGTTAACTTTGAAATACAGCTAAGGCCATTTAAATGGCATCACTTTTAAGTCACTAGTCAAAATAAAATCACCCAGCTTGATTTACTGAAATTTAATTATAAGGAACAGCTGGGCCTAGTTTTGATTTTTTACTCCAAGGACCCAGACAAAGAAACAAGCACATGGGCTCAGAAGGCACAAATACACAGAGAGCTTTTCAATCCGTACTGCTCAGGCACAGTTGCTGAAAAATGCACTCAGATGCCCTCTGAATATCATTCAATTACCCTGAGTAGGCAACAGAGGTCAAGCAAAAACAACCCTTCCAGTCCTCCCTTCCAGTGTCTCTAGCAGTTAATCTCCATTCATTGCGCTGATCCTCATACACTTCAGTTCATGGAGGCAGAAGTTGAGATTGCTGTCTGTTCCTCATTCATCGACAAAGAATTTGATTTTTAATGATATTCCTGGAGATAGTCCACAGGAAACCACTTCAGTCCTGCCCCATCTCCTCTCCTTGCACACTGGCCATAATCTTCCTGCTTTGTGTGAAAAGGGCTGTGGATTCTGTCTGAGGCTGCTGGAGCCTCTAATTCACACTAAAATCAGTGCAAATGCCTGTTTTGGTGCCAGAAGATCTGTCTCAGTGATCATCCCTCCAGTTCAAGCTGTCTCCAGTTATATACCTGAAGGGATTTTAACCTACCTGCTATAATACGGGTGGATTATAACCTGCTATAAAATGCATGCATATCCATTGGGGAATGATCTGTGGAAAATAGCCATGACAGTGTGACATAAAGGTACAGCTGTCCAGGAATAAAAATCAATGGCATAACCTTTAGCACCTGTTCACCATTAAGGGAAGGTACAATGCATTTAGACTTTGTAGGGATTCAGATGAAAAAAGGTCTCATTTTCTCATCTGCTCAGATCTGGCAGAAGCTAAATTCTCCACTTTCAGATACATACCTATATCAGTTTTAAAGCATTGTCCCACTTCAGTTTTTTATCTGTCTTAGAGAATGGAATCTCTAAAGGTCTCCTTTCAGGATCCAGAGTTTATTTCAAAGGGGTCCCAAATATCAAGTTTTCAGAAATGAAACATTGAATTTTGTGTTTTAAAAATAAAAGTCTGCACACATTTTAAAGCAAAAAGCTACTAATGCATAAAGCTTGATGGAAACTTGTGCAATGCAGTGAATCACTGCAAGATAAGTAAAACTGCTGAAAATTAAGAATCAAATCTTTTCCTTGTGAAATTATCATGTCAGCGTTGATTTAAAGGGAGCTACAAAGATTCCTTCCTATTAGGGATCTGCTTCTTCTGCCTGGCTAATTAATATTTATCTAGGAAAGAAGGTAACATATGCTAAGCCCACTGCCACTATTTATAAGCGTGCTCTAGTCTTTGTTCCCGGAGGTAATCAGAAGCTAGGAGCTTTTGCTGGCATGCAGATCTGGGCTGCTAATTTAATAAAGTGCATCATCCATTAATTTGAGTCCTTTTAGGAAGTTTACTAGTTGACAGCTTCTTTTGCAGTATGAGACTTAATTGCAAAATTCAGTTGTCTGTTCTGCTTAGCAAGAGGCTTAGAGAGAGAGATGCTTCTTACAACCTGCCGAAATTCAGGAACAGAAGCAGTTTTGAAGGCCACAAAGGTCTTGTAGGCCTACTTTCATCAGCAGATTAGTGTAGCAAGACTAAGGCAGTAGTGAGTGATCATAGCATCATCCAAATATCAGAGCTTTGCAAGGTCAAGAGGCCCTGTGAGAGATTCAGGGTACGTACAGTTATTCTCAGCAGCACTTTTGCAAGGTAGAGCACAGCGGAAGATCTCATTCTGGTCACAAGGGACAGTTTCTGTAAACCAATTAAATCCAACATAATCTGATCTTGGAAAGAGGCTGTTATGAAATTGATGGTCTACATGTTGCAAAGTGTGAAATCCATGAATGAATCTACTAAAAAATAATTGAGTCAGCAAAGGCCACCGGTGCTCTATGGGTGGCTCTTTAGGGAAGAAACCAAAGGCCCAGAAGAGGTAGGTAAATATAAAATTGTGTCACTTGAGGCTTCTTCCAAACACGAGGTATTCATGCATCACACTGCTTGGAAGCAGAATGTGTGTCATCTGTCTTTTCTCAGAATAACCAAGTAGAACTACAGAGCCAGATCAGCAGCCTGGATCAGCATTGTCCCAGTTGTAAATCTTTTCATATTTCTTATTTCCCAATATTTTCATTATCCAAAGATTGCTTAACTAACTATCCTAATAAAAGCTGTGAAAGTGCATGTCTTTACATCTTGTCTTTATTTACTGGGGAAGGGAATACTTAACTGTAAAGGATATATGGGATATTTATCATATTTAGAAGGGTATGTCTTAATTCTCATTACAGGAAGAAGTCAGTCTTGAAGGATTCAGATTTCAGGTAGTACATGCCCATTAAGAGGTTTTGAGGTGATCTGAAAAATTCCATGGCTTCTAGATGTAGCCTTTAAAACATTAGTGGATTTTTAAAAAGTTGAGATGTGGACTTTTTCTTATTTGCCAGATGGTCATGTCTGTGTTTGTGAAAGCAGAATCAGGTAATTTTATTTTGTAGCTTTTAAACTCCACTTGTGAATTTCATAGGTTCCTCTTTATTTCCGTAGTCAAATCCTATGTCCCTTCCCCAATTCTTACCCTCCATAGTTCCATCTCTGCACTCTAGGAGCTCTGCAAAGGTACACACTGTGTGCACAGTTCACCTCTTTAATAGCAAACCAAGGCTTCCAAACCCAAGCAATCTGCTTCTTACAAACTACTATAAATATATGCATCTATTATTAAAAAACAAACAACAACAACAAACAAAGGAAAAAAAAGCAATCTGCAGTTCATTCTGGGTTTTCCCTTGTTTTCTTACTACTCTCAAACATTTTGGGATTTGGCCCAGATCTGTCCCCACATCCCCACTAAAATTTATGACTTTTCATCCTAGTGATGAACTTTCTCTGCCTCCTTTCAAGACTGCTTTACTGCCTTTTCCATATCTTGCTCCTGAAGCTTGGCACACAGCTGCATGGGAGCTTGACCCTCTGTTCCCTCACTCTGCTCCCACTACTGTCCTTGAGAAGGAGGAGGGAGAACATCCTTGCATGTCTCCTTAAGACCCACAGGCTCTGTCATGTTTAAAACAGAGCCCTAAATCCTAGGGGATTTCTACACTCCAAAACCATAAAGCCCCATCTAAGAGCCTAGAAAATAATCAGGTGAAGTTATCTCTTTGCCCAAGCTGCCCCTGCTTAAGAGCAGCTTGAATCTAGGGAGGGGTTTAGTTGCTAAAACTGCCGTCCTGGTTTCTATAGTGGTTCAGTTATGTTTTTCTGATCTTGGAAGTTGCATTATACCTACCTAAATGCTGCCACACAATTTCATATCCTGCTGTTGTGGCCATGACCCTTTTCTCTCTTCATCCCTTCTTTGTGCATTCTTTTGCTTATCTCATTCCTCCATTAACACCTCACTAACAGGCAAATTTTCTTTACATGACTTTCAAAGCCTTTGGTAGTTCATCTACTTCTCATCACATATTCAGGTTAATTACTGCCTCCCACTAGCCTCCGATGCTGGCCCCTCCCAAAGTGTTATTCAATTTCAGTCAGACATCTTCATGCCCTCCTAGGCTTGACACAAGTTTCCTGTAGCAGGTACAGATATCCTCATTAAAAAAGGATAAAAATCCTCCCTTGCTGTGATGCCAACAAAACACATTTTACAAGAGTCAGGCTGTTGATTAAACTATGACTGCAACCTATTATTCTTCCTGGTGGTATTTTGTTTGCTGATGGTTTCCCACCTGTGTGCTTCTGCTAGTGCTAATCTTAGACTGCAATTCTTTTGAGGAGAGACATCGTATTTGCTACTATCAAAATAGCTTTGAGGGTCCTGATTCTACACTTTGAGTGGCTTGGAACAAACTCTCTGTCAATAGTAGCTATTAATATCTTCTCTTGTGTTGTTTTTCATCTGTACACTTCAGAAATCAGTGTCAAGATCTAAGCTGGGCAGGGGAGAGAAAAGATAATGAAAGGCTCGTGGGTTGAGATAAGGGCAGGGAGAGATCATTCAAGCAGTTACTGTCATGGGCAAAACAGACTCACGTGGGGAAATCAGTTTAATTTATTGCTAATCAGATGAGAGAAGGGTAATGAGAAATAAACGCAAATTTAAAAAAACCTCCCTACCACCTCTTGCTTCTTCTTGGGCTCAACTTCACTTTTTATTTCTCTACTTCCTCCCTCCAGGCATTGCAGGGGGATGGGGAATGAGGTTGGCGGTCTGTTCATCACACATTGCCTCTGCTGCTGCTTCCTCCTCAGGGGAGAACTCACACTCTTCCCCCACTCAGCGTGGCGTCCCTCCCATGGGAAACAGTCCTCTGTGAACTTCTCCAGCGTGATCCTTCCGATGGGATGCAATTTTTAACCAACTGCTCCGGCACGGATCCCTTCCACAGGGTGAAGTCCTTCACGCACACCCTGCTCCAGCATGGGTCCCTCACGAGGTCACAAGTCCTGCCAGCAAACCTGCTCCTGTATGGGCTTCTCTCCATGGGTCCACGGGTTATCCAGGAGTTTGCTCCAGCACAGGCTCCTTCAGCTGCGTCCACCTGCTCCAGTGTGGGGTCCTCCAGGGGCTGCAGGTGGATATTTCCTCCAGTGTGGACTTCCCCAGGTTGAAATCTCTGCTCCAGCACCTGAAGCACCTCTGCCCCCTCCACCATCACTGATTTTGCTTAATGTGGAGTTGTTTCCCATATTCTCTCACTCTGCTCTTCTGCTACAGTTGCAGATATACAGGGGTTTTTCTCCCTTCTTGAATGCCTTATCCCAGTAGCACTACCACCATCACTGATGGGCTCAGCCTTGGCCAACAGCAGGTCTGTCTTGGAGCTCTCTGGCACTGGCTCTGCCAGACACAGGATAAGCTTCTAAGAGCCCCTCACAAAGCCCCACTGCTTCCGAAGCCTTACCATGCAAACCAAATACAGCAGGGAATGACTGATCCACGTAAACTGACATGGTCAGCACAGCGGAAAGTTCAAAATAAGATCAACCAGAATCTACAAAATCCTCATTTTCTGTTTGAGAAAAGCAGTGCTGCTATATGTTTTGTTGTATTTTAAAGATAAGGACTGTCCCTTGTATACCTTATGCAAGTAGCGAGAAATAAATGAAAGTAAAAGAGCCGACTATTAAAATGTAATGTGCACTTGGTTGTTTGCTTCTATTGCAGCTCTGAATTCTGAGCTATAGATATAAAAGGGGGGAAACACCCAAACCTGCTAGAAATTGTTAGTCTTAATTAGTCTTAAAGACTGGGGTCTTGAGAAGTAGAGAACATGATTACCCTTTCCCTTCTGCATCTGCTTCTTACCTGCCCTAAAAGATTAAGTTCTCCAAAGTCTCCCCAAAGGATAATACCTTGCTTAAAGTTTGATTATAAGAATTTGCCTAACCTCTGCCTAACATGCATACACTCAATATAAAACTTTAGGCACCTGGTCATGGCAGACAGGACTTCTATTATCAGCAACTTTCCAGGCCTCTTCCTCTCTCCTGCAGTGTAGTCCTGTAGGCTGTAGTGCAAATATTGGCATTTATCGTTGGAAATGTCTTTTATTGGGGTACATTTCTTGCCTCAGCAGACTTTCTTACTGGCTTAGTACTATATGTAACATTAGGAGTTAATTTACTCCTGTCTTCTGCTGTACTGCCCTATCAATGACCTTTGGACCAGTGGTGACAAACCCAGTAATGTAGATTGCTCTTTTACATGATTCTGAATATGAATCCGATAAAACCTCAGCAGTGCTCCCACTTCCTACATCTCACATTTACACTTACACTTTTTTAATTCCTGAGAAAAAGAATTTTTAGTTTCATGTTCTGAAAGAGACCTGCAAGAGTTCAGTAGTTCCATTTTCAACAAAAAAAAAAAGCATTTTGGTAGCATTGTTCAGTCTTTGACATTTTGATTGCCAGTAAGTACACAAAGTCCTGTGAGACATGTTTTCTCTGAGGAGCCATGAAACATGGGACAGCCAGTTGCTGACAGCCTGATATTATCTGGCTAAAACAGTATGAGGAAAGCTATTCCTGGAAGCTCATGGTTGTGTGCACTCCCTTTCTTGGATTTCTTTCATGAAAATTATTAGAGCAAGTTTAGATATCCTCATTTCCTTAATGAAGGGAGTGTGTTAAATTTGTTTTGGAGATTAAGCATACTTTAAAATCATCTGCTGTCTTTGCACTCCCTTTTTCTCAATCCTGCTTTCATTTAAAAGGGTCAGACTGCTGCTTGTCAAGGATCATTTGGGCTGAAGAAGATCATTGAGTGTACCTGTTGACTGTTTTCAACCCCTCTGACATTGCCTCATGTATCAGCAATTTCCAATTGATTGCCAATCTGATTTCCAAAAAGCAAGAAAATGAAAGAAACAAGTTATGTGGATGTCTAATCATAAGCATGTTTAATATAACCTTGAGACAGGAGGACTTGATGAAATGGTTCTAACACTCTTTTGTCAAAGTCTCTGTATTTGGATATATTTGAAGCTAAAGGACACGGTTTTACTTTTTTTTGTAATTTTAAGAACACTTGGTGGGCACAGCCAGATGAAGGAAAGCAACAGCAAAATTTGAGGATATTTATCAAACAGTTTTAGATAATTTCAGTCTTTGCATCTTGATAATAGTAGCTTATACAAGCAGTAGTTTCTCTAAATTATACAACATTCAGATGGAGGTGATTTGCAAATAGATGTGTCTCTGTAGGAAAAGTTTTGTGTGGGTTACTCCAAAAGGCAGAAATGGGAAAATATAGAAAATTAACAGCAAATGATCTGAAGGATCAAAACCAAATCTTGACAAAATAAGGACTAAACCCCGCTGTCATTTAAGCAATGTAACCATGTACATTTACAATTAAATTCCACCCACACTACTTACATATGTGGTAACATTTTTTGAATATTTGAAACCTGCTAAAGAATTTGAGCATCCACCTATTGCGGGCAGAAAAGAATAACAGATTTTTAAAGACCCAAGAAGTGTTAGGGATCTCTACCAATAACTACAGGCTACATAATTTTAACAACCAGTACTCTGACTCAAGTTATGACTGGAGCAAGAATCAGGTCATAGAGGAGGAAGGCAAGCAACATATTTTATCAGCCCAGCTGAGATAGCAGGAGAAAAAGCAGAAAAATCCTCAGGGATACAAGAGGTCTTCAGCAGGTCACATATTCTGACCCATCCCAATTCATTCTTCCAGATCCCTTTTTAGTCTATTTCACTGGTGAAATGCTGGTAAAAATCTGGTAAAGATTTCCATCTTCTTTTTAGCATGAACTTGTATGCCTTAGGTGTCCAACAGTTGGTCCTTCCATGCTTCTGTCTGTTAAATTAAAGAGTACTTGGTATCAAATGACTTCTACCAGTATAGTTCTTTATCACCTTCAGTCAGATAGCCTGCAGTCAAGGCTCGTTCTTAACCTATTTCTACGGGTTAAACAGACTTGCTGTATTTAAGTCTTTGTGCTCTCATGCCTTTATTTTCTGATATTTGGCTTTTCAGTCTCATTAGTCTCTTTCAGTCTCACTATTCTCCTAAGCTGTTTCTCTTATGCTACTTGAAGTTACTGTAAGAAGACTGACAGATACAGATAGATATCAGATATATGGCATGCACATATATTCTTACATCTATATTGATATAGAATGAAATTATATATCTGATAAAATATGTAAGCATATATGTGTTATATATATAAATACATGTGAAAGGCAGCCACAAAAAAGAAGGGAAAAATCTATTCATTATTATGATGGTTAGTATAAGAACTCATATAAAACCAGAGCTGCACATTTTATTTTGAAATATACATATATAGCCTAGCTCCTCACTAGTAAATTGCAGATGTACTCTGTCATTTTATAAACTAATCCATGGAGTTATGGTAGGGGACAGTTTCAAAGGGGAGCTGCATCTACCTTTGCTGCATTGGCAAGGCAAAGCCACAGGCTGACCTGACCCAGCACTGGCACTGCTGTGCTCCCCAGAGGATGTCAGGTTGGATGACTTCCAGAGGATCCTACTCCTGCCAGCATTTCTGTGCTTCTTTGCATTAATGCAGAAGGATTTCTGGACACAGTCACGAGGGATTAATAAATAGTGATGACTGAATTTGGAAAGGTAGCTTTAGTTATCAAGGCAGTGAAAACATAGACTTGCCCTTTTAAGTACTGTATATAAATGGGAGCAGGGAGAATCACCATATGTATTAAAATCCCAGCTGAATTTGAATCCTGCTTTGTCATGCCACTGTCCACCACCATGTGTTAACAAAATAAGGGTGACCTGATTTTGGCAGTGTGCTGTTTGACTTTCAGAATGAATTAGTGTAAAAACACAGGAATTAGAGAAAACAGGGATTGCACTAATGAAGTAAGAAATATGAGGGATTGCCAGAAATATGGAAGAGCCCAGCAGAAAACATTAACAGGCAGTATGAATGGAAACAGCAAGCTTTTAACCCATTCAAGTGTGCTTACAGGAGGGATACAATGTGCTGGAAAGCAAAATTGATGGACTAAAACAAATCTGGTTAAATTATTGATCAAGGCAAAGTTTTGCCTTGGCATACATGAAAGCATAGTGTTACAATTCTGCTACTATTATTGTTGTTCTATTAATTATGCAATATGATTCAATAAAGATTCCTTTTGTGCTAAGCAAGCCCTTGGATCCTATGATCTTCATAAGAATTTTCATTTTGCAGGAATATTTTGTGCCTTTTTTTTCTAACTTTTTTTATGCTAATAGAGTATTCATATGACAGTACAGCTCTTACTAATCTAAGGATTTAATAAAAGGTTTAATTGCAGAGGCATTTTTCTGAAAAGTAGAAGGATATTTATTTGCTCCTCAAATAGCCATGAGGAAAGTTAAATTAAGAGGTTTATAGTATGAGATTTATCTAGGGTTTAAAGGATACCTGGCCACTTCAGCAGAAGTGGCTTTGGAATAATCAGAGTGATGAAGTAAAGAATTGCTTCATTTGTTGCAGACAAGCCAGAAATTCAAGGCTTTGGGAAGCTTGGAAATTAGCTTGAAGTAGCATATGAGTTCAGCTTCTGTCTGATAACCACCTCTCTGATGGGTGATGTGACTGTATGGTGCAAAATGCATTTTTGTGATGTGGGAGTCTCAGCAAAGTCCCAAACCTGTTCACCCTGTCTTGCTCCTCATTAGTGAGAGTGAAAGACTCACAATCTCTCTGATAAAAGGAATATGGGGGTCAACATCCAGCCAGCAACACACGCAGAGAGCCTGGTCTGTGCTGGTGACTGCTGTCACCATCTGTGCTGGGGCAGGACACAGCACATGTCAGAGTCTCTACTGCAGCAGCAAAAACCAGGGAAGATGCTTTAGGCTGGTTGCCTCTGTGACTAAATATTTGTGGCAGACATTAGATTTTCCCTATAAGAATGTCTCTTTTCTGAATGATATAAGGAATCCTAATGTAAATGAGACTCAACCCACATTGCACACTAAGGCAATGCTGATTTGTTTCAAAAGGAAGCACTGCTTTTCTACACTGTTAATGGATGGTGAGATGTATTCATTTTGAAGTGAGGAAAGGATGCCAAAGCAATTGATTAGGAAACAAGGAAAATTAAAAAGACATATTTCCTATAAAGCTGTGTTAAATAGGGGCAGTAGGCTTTGACTGCAGCTCTACAAAATTCAGATTTACTCCTCATTAAGGAAAACAATAAAAGCTTTATTTGTTGACACCTAATTTGATATCAGAAGTGTCATTTAATGAACCATAATTAGGTTTTCCTAGATGGAAACAAGAAAGGTAAACAAAACTGCAGAACCTCAATAGTGTGGGCCATGGAAACCTGATATTTTACCCTGGAAATTCTCAAGATTTTGTTCTGTTTGGCAATTTTCATTCTGTTGTTCTGCTCTCAATTGCTTTTGCAAAGCAAGTTGCAAATTCTAGCCTTATTTTTATTTAATGTAATAATTTTATATGGCAATGGCAGTCAGAGTCAGAACCAAAAGCAGGAAATCATAGTGTACCACAATCAAGATTTACAGTGAATGGAAATAAAGGCATTTCTTACTATGGTGACAATAATGCTTTGAGAACCTGGATATTTCTAACAATTTGAAACAGTCAGAAAATATTTCATATTTGAAGCAATCTAAAATACTTGAATTCCTCATGTAAAGAAAACTGTGGATATCCTAAATAATTGCTTTTCTTAATCAAAGTATTAATTTGTTTCTTTTGGAACTTTTATTACAAAAAAGTAATTGACACATGATTCGGATGTCTACTGTGTTGTCTATATGGGCTGCTTTGGTATCCTTCTCTCTCAGAACAGCAAATTGAGCAGATTTCTTTCTACGTGGTTAGGAACTTGTACAATTCTGCACTCTCCTTCATCTCCTCCATTAAATGTGCTGTTTTGCTGAAAATTCCTCCTTCCTCTAGCCATCTTACCAACAGTTTCCTCCAGGCTACAATCTCCTTGTTTCACCTTTCATCTATATCTTTGATTTTTTTTTTTCCTTCCTCATTGGCTTTTTTGCAGTCACATTATTGCTTTTAGGAAAAGTCTCCTTGGCACATGCCTAGGGTGTTCTTGAACTTTGCATCCTCTAATGTCATTGCGTCATTCCTCTCCCTGTTCTTCCATCTGCACATTCAGAAATCAATCAGCACCAATTACCCGCTACATCTACAGGGGTTCAGAGCTGCAGTTTTGAAAGAAAAATTGTGGAGGAGTTCAGACTTCAAAGGGGGTCTCATTCTGTTGGATCAATTTGGATTGAGAACATTGGAGTAACTTACTATTCACTGAGATGAATGCTCCCACCAGTCAATAGCTGAATAACTCAAACCTCGCATGACACATTTCATTTCCAACCAGTAAAATGCCTACTTTGACCTCCCCGGAAAAAAGCTAAATGGTATCAGCAAAAGCAAGGAAAGGCTGTTAATTTTGTTACCATTGCTGGCAAATAAAGCGCTGGAGAAATATAAAGGTTTGTGTTCACAGTCTGACATATTCAAATAATGCAGATGCTATCACAGAAAATTATTTAAATGTCTAATCAGCTGATAGCCCCAAAATAATAAGATATTAAGCCAAGAAATCTTTGGGGTCACATTGATTTGTTTAATAGTTGATGCATTTCATATAATCACAGCAAGCAAACAGAATTGATTTGGAGCTGCTATTTATGGAGATCAGCTCACTGGGAGCTGTAACCATTCGGTCTCCTGGAGGACTTTCTCACGACAAACTTCTGGGATTACTTACCCTGTTTGTGGCACCAAGAGATTCGTACCACTCTGCTTTTCTGGTAAACTTCGTGATTCTGCTTCTTTGCTTACTGTCTGCAGATCATAAAGGAGTTTTTTATTGTGGGAAGTCCCGCTTGAATAAGGAGAAACCAAAATTCAGGACATGAGGGTACTTAGGAAAGCAAATTTTGAGAAGAGCGGAAGTTTGAGGAGATGAAAGTCACCCACTAAAGCTTGTTGTTCTTAGCACACACCCAGTGCTTAGGAGCTCACACATCACTAATATCAGATATGTTTAAAAAGCAATGCAAACTTCTAGTGCTTGGTTCTCTCAGATAATTTTGGAGGTTTCTTGAAAGTTTTGAAAATAGACTTGTCATTAAAACAAATATGAAATACAGAATTTTATAAACAACAGAAAAGGTATACTGCATTATGTTGCCTTTGAAACCCAGCCATGGGGGAGATATTGTGATGGGATCTACTGCTTGTCTAGCTTGGGAAAAGGATAATGTGAACTTGTTCTTTTAAGTTGTGTGCTATGCCAGAAATGCTAAAACATCCAGTAGAAGCATTTTAAAAATACATTCTTTGAACTGCAGTTTGCAAAAACAACAGTTGGTGGCACTTTGAAACAATTTTTATTTCTAAATGCATTTGCTTATTGTAGGTGTGTACAAGATTGCATTAAAATATTAAATCACCAGTCTACAGTGATTCAGATTACAGTAATGATACAGAACTTACCAGCTGTCCCTGCAAGGAGCACAGACAGCTTGCTTAAACTGAATGTGAAGATCTGCGTTTGTAAGAACAAGGGAAGGTGTTTAGGAAGATTAATTCTTCTTAAAAAGAGTTATAGAGATATTAGAAGACAAGTAATGGCAAATGGAAAATGGGAAATCACTGCAAACAGCATGGCTTGCTCTGGTCTGCAGAGGCACCATGAAGCAGTATCACATGTTTCTTTGGCAGCTTGCTCTCGCTGAGTTTACATTTTGAACCATTTTTTGCCATGGCATTGACGTGCGTGGTATGTAACGTGTATAGATGTCTGGTTTAACCAGCACCCACTAGGTAAAACAGTCATTTCCCAGGATTTTAATCCCCAAGCAATGTGAGGATGAAGAACAGAAAGAGACAGCCATGGCCATTCCAGAAGAATCGAGCATTTATCTGTGGTGATCCTATCAACCAAGTGAAATTACACCACCTGCACAGCAACTGCAACACATTTGATATCACGCAGGAAACCTGGGCATTACTGGAGAAATCTGATGGTTTGAAAGATATTCTCTCTCTGTTATCGCACTCCTTGTCTGAATAAATGACATTTACAGCAGTTGACAAGCAAAACATCTTTCCTTAGAGATTATATATGAGCCTTTCTTTCATGGGCCAGTTTCTTTTGAGCCATTTCAGTTCCAGAAGGGGCACATCACCAGCTGGTTACAAAAAAAAAAATCCCTGAATACCAGCATGACTTGCAGCATTAGCGGTCGCTGTTTGTTTAAAGGACAGAAAGACCAGACCACAGCTGGTACTTGGCAATCTTTACAGCTTGGCCGAAGGCATTTCAGTGCCTTCTGTTTTGTCTCTAATTCTTCCATATTGGAAAGGAGAAGTCTCTGTCAACAGAGGGTAAGAAATCTGGAACCACTGCTGTTGCAAATGATTCCTGTTTGCCATCTTGGCCCTGAATATGTTGGTCTCGACAGTATAATCCGTAAGTGATCCTTACTTAGTGATTCTTCCTAAATGACATGTTTTCCAGTTATTAGTAGTTCTTTATATTGGCCAGTTTGAGTTCTGTGGCAAAATATTTTGCTCAGCTTCTGACATGCTGCTTGATGCATTTACAAATACAGTATTTCCTGGGAATGTTTTGCTTCTTTCCCATTTGATTACATGGGGCTGTTTGCACTGAGGGGAGAGCTTGCAATATCCAGCATGCAAAGGCAAACCTCCTTGTTGTGAACAGTTACACTGCCTGGCATTCTAAATTTTCCGCAATGTTCTGCTAGATTGGGTATAAGTGTGAGCTAAATACTGATTTGAAGTGTTTGGTTTCATATACTTCCATGTTCCTCAGCTTTTGCAGTGTTCTTGCTTCAGCTGTATTCATGTGGTGCTTAGGCAGCCCAGCAACGCCTGCAAGTTTCGTGCCTTAGTAACTTTCTGAATTCTTGATACCCCCACACTCCCCTACCTGCAGCAATGGACTCCTTACAGTCCGAAAACATAACTCTGCTTCAGTTTCAGATAATGTTTTTAAGGCTTTTCAAAACAATTCTCTCCAGTGCCTAATTCAGGAATCTGTACCTGAACCAAAAAGAGGGTTCTTTGCTGATGCTAATGTACTGATGTTGGTTCTTGTTCTCTTATATGCCTGATCTTGTGCTTGCAGAGGGCTCAGGAATCTTTATTTAGGTATTTTGTCTACCTGCAAGCATAGCTGTTCAATTTTCACACACTGCTGCTTTCAGTTCAGGTGTGGATGCAGAAATACCTATTTCCTGGCTTATACCTGCAGATAACTTATGACCCATTCTTTATCTTGGCTGCTAACCAAGGTAGTAATTTTAGGGTAAGCAGTTACTATCCTTCCATTATATTTCTGACCTGCAGACTTGATTGTTTTTATTATGCTAGGTATACTTTCTTTGGTCACATTCTCTCTTTGAGCAGCTGTATCTTGTTGTACAGGTGTGTACCTGTTATTAATACTGGCTCTGAAGTGCCTGTAGATGTAAATCAGTGTCCCCTCCAGGGATTTCTGTCAGTATATTAAATGAACTGGATCACGTTCCTCCTCCTTTATCCCTTCTTTCTCTTTGTCCTTTCTTCTCGTTCCTTCCTCCCTATGCCAGGTGCCAAAAATGCTGGAGAGGCAGTATCTCAGCTATCAGCTTTAATTGTCAAACTGGCATCCACCTCTTTCATTTCAGGGAGCACTGTGATTGAAATTCCTTTTATTTTAGGCAGTGGTAGTATTTTAAACTCACAACTATCTAAAGAATTGGCGATAACACTGCACTGCTTTGCTGCGAAGGGGTGGTTACAGACCAAGTGAGGAAATGTTTGCATAAATACTATGTAGGCAGATTCCCACCTAGAAAAAGCCGCTGTTTCTGCCAAAATATTCAGAATCTCTTTGGCATCCACCACAAGACAATTGTCAGACTTTATTGGTCTGATCAGGAAAGGCTTTTGCTTTCATTTGGTGCCAGCATATTTCCCTGATAGTGATGTGAGAGGTAACCAGATGTGTTTGTTGACCGTGGAAATGCCTGCACAGGAAATCTCTTTCCTTCTTCTTCGGCAGAGGTGAGTGAAAGTCTGCAGTTGCTCCCAAAGAGGATGGGTTGACAGTGTGCTCAGTTTTTATGACCTCTCCAGGCTGCATGGGCTTGCATTAATGCTTAAGCATTGCAAGTGACAGAATGGGTGAGTCCAGATTTTGCTCTGGAGCCAGAGCTCTGAGACGAAAGCCCCATAATCCTGAGAACCCTGGGGATGCTCAGCTTGGACTATGCTTTGTGCTACTTATCTCTCTTTTTTATCAACAAGGCTGAAAATCAAGGATTTCAGGGACACAGGAGTCCCAAATTCCTGTTTAACACTTTGTTAACTAGGTGACAAGTAAACTCTGACTCTTTGTTTACTAAATCAGAGAAACTTTATTAATTTGCTGCACACTTCTGTTTTGTCAGGAATTAGGGGGTAATATCAGGGGAGAGGAGAGAATATAGATTCCAGCATTTCTATTGGACCTGGCTGTGCTGGTCCATGGTTAACTTCCAGATGTGAATGTTCAAACCGTGGATCTGCAGTGGGGGGATGTGCTTGGTTTTGTACTAAAGGTGGAGTACTATAAAGAAAGTAGGACTCCGGTGACACATGCTTCAGTCCTTAGAATATTTTCCTTTCTCAGTTGTTACCAACTAATCAAGAATATTCAGAAGCCTCGGGATGAGGCTAAAAGGGGAATGCTGACTGGACACAAAGATGGGACTGGTTTGCCTCTGATAACTTAAGCAATGATTTGCAGTCTGAGTTATTGGCAGGGAGAGCAGTGAGGCACAGTGTTATCTGGTAAAGCTAAGGGCAGTGTTTTCTGAAGGCTGACTGAGGTGTTGCTGACCTCAACAAAGAAGGTTTTCTTAGTCTTCTACTGAATGTGTAAATTGAAGTTTATCGGACAACAAAAAGTGAAATGTGATCTCTTTTGATTTGTTAATGGCAAATTGCTGCACAGCATGTCTCATAAGCAGTATAGCAAGTGTCACAAAACACTCTGAATGAGAGGGAAAGTAGATCTCCCTTTGGCAGATGGAGCTATTGGGCAACTGAGGAATTCTTGTGTAGAAAACCCTTTGTATAGAGTCAGCATTGATTGGTTTGTTTGGTTTCAGTGTGAAAAGATTTTCTCAACATTCACACTTTGCAGAACTTATACTTACTTTCTCAGCCAACTCATTAACTGCTGTGTTCTTTGTCTGAAAATATCCATTTAAACTCTTTTTTGCACCCTCCCAGCAACCTGTTCTGATGCATAGCTCCCTGCCCAGGTGATACCAGAGATATGTTTGGCTTTTGAAGATCCTAGAATGAAATACAGGGTTCTTTTTCCATGTCATCACGAATTCAGCTGCCAAGGCCAGCATCTTCATTACCCCACTTTAGCATGCATGAATGTTAAATCCATTATTTATAGGCAAATTTCTGACGTGACTATCTGTATGTCATTGGTGGAAATTCGCCTATGTGCTCCCTCAGAAATAGAGTGGCATTATATAACTTCACCTACCCAGCTATAATACTATCAGAACATGTATGCAGTGCAGTTCAAAAAGAAATGAAAACATTTTTATGGAGCATTTATTTTCAGGTAGCAGCACATGTTATGGTTGTGAGTCTGAATGTATTAATAGCTGACTTACGAGGTGATCTGTTTTTATCACTTACTGTTTGGGACCCAGTCTTAATTGCCTGCTAATGTCAAGAAGACAAGCCGCTAATGATGCGCCAGTAAAATAACACAAAGAAATAATAGCTGATTCCTTTAGGTGGTCATATATTTAAAAAACTAGAACAGCTTCTTCCAAAACAGAAAACTATGTGGAATGTGTAGACCGAGCCTTAGAAAACATGCTGACAGGTCCTGTTGTCTCACCTGCAAAGGATTTCCTACCTGGGGGAGCAGTGGCCCTTGTCACTGAGGGCTGCTCATGAGTAAAGGACTGAGTGATATCCAGTTGTCTCTTGTCTATCTAAAACCCAAACAAGCAAACAAACAAGTTATTTGCATAGAAGAAGGCTCTTAATAAATCCAACTGAACAAACACTCCCCCCCTCACATATGAACAGTATTACAAATTCTTTAAACCCTGTTGAGCCCAAAGGTCAAAAAAAAAAACCCAAAAAAACAAAAAAAACCCCCCCAAAAAACCAACAAAAAATAAAAACAACAACAAAAAAACCCAAAACCATAGAAGCTTCTGATGTCTCTGAAAAAGCAAAGGCTTTTGCAAACACTGACAGATTTTTTTATTTCACTTGTCTACCTGGGTGAGACAGTCACTCAAAAATGGGATCAATGACTTTCATCAATACCTCACCCAATATTGTGAGAGGTCATCTATCATTGTCTTCCAGCACTAGGGTAATTTGCAAACAGACATTCCTTGTGTTGGAGTCATGCCCAGAGGGTTTTAGCAGGAAGGAAATACCTCTCTGTTGGTCAAGCACAAAATAAAAAAGTCCGTACTTACTGCTGGAACAGGAACGAGCTGTGACAGGAGTAAAACAGGCACCAAAGGCTTGAGAGGGAAGGGGTGAGTGAACATGATGGCAGAGAAATGGCAGAGTAAGGCAGTCTGAGCGGCTGTTCCCTGGGGCTGAGAAATGGCTGTAAGGGGCGCATTAATTAAGCTCATTAGAAGACCAAAGCTGTTTCCAGCACCTAAAGCAATTAGTAGATCTTTCAGAGGAGCTGGTGCCTGAATATTTCTGAAAATCTCCTCATAACATGACTGTGGGAGCCACAAGTTCCTGCCTGCTACTTAAAACATGGCTTTTGCTTAGCTGTTGACATGGAAGTCAAAGCCAAGCAAAAGACTGTTTTGGTATGGCTATTTGCAGTGTGAGTCAGTGCATGTTCCTCCTGCGTGTCCAATACCAGACCCTGTATTGTGTCCTAAATGTGGGAATTACTGGTGTCATTAAAGGTTAATAGCTAAAGAAATAGTTTCATTTGTAAGTACCCACAGCTGAAAAGCTGTTAGTCATATCCCAGGAGAGCTTGCCAGCTTGCATTTTTGAGGATGCAAGGAAATGTTCCTGCCTAGTATTTGTTTTATATCACTGTGTAATGAGAATGTGTGTCTTACTATTTTATATAGTATTCAGACATGAAATGTAGCCATGCCTCTCTTGAAGTGTTAGTCTAGTTTGATACAAATTTCAGGAGAATGGCATAAATTAATTATAGTCTATATATACAGAAAAGTCTGATCTTTGATCAGGTTATTAAATTGACTCATGTGCCAAGGAAAAACAAAATGCTTGGAAATGAAGACAAAAAATGAAATGAAATTGAGATTCACAGGATGGGATGGATTTCAGGGCTGAGAAATCAGAACTTAAAATTAAACATTACATCCTGAATATTATATTAATAATTATAATTGCTTTCAGTATAGCGTGTCTGGCATAGTGGTATTGTTGTTTTGCTTTAGGAACACATTTTATTTCTTAACTGTCTCCTGACCAACATTTTCAGTGAAGTCAACATGAGAACATCATCAGAAAGGAATCTAAAATAGCACAATCCCTTTCATCAAATGCCATGAAATGTTTATTATCTATACTGTGTGCAGTACATTTATTTGGCTGTCACCAGGGTATACACCACAGGATAGATAAATTGTTTGAGTTGCCTTCTTTCCAAATTCCTCATTAAGCATGTCTTCTTTTATGGAGAAATCTTCTGTAAAACTGGAGAAATCTTCTGTGATGCACCTTATGTGATGGTACCATGATCCAAGTTCAGAATATAAGGCAATGAATTATTGACCCTTCTGGATCATTCTGAATATTGAAATGTAGCTCACACAGCTTACCTGAACTCAAATTTCTTCAACTAGTGCAAGATACTGCCAAAGCAACACTAACTCTTCTGCACAGATTGCAAGAATTTTATCTTTCTTTACATTCATTGAGGGTAAATAAAGCTGTGATACATTACAAATAAGGAATTATTATGGCAAATCCATCAGCTGAATTCTTGGCTCACAGGCATAACTATATTCCAACAATTATATAAGCTGAACTGGACTTATTTCTATTGAAAAGTTACAAATAAAAAATAGATGAAAAAGAAAGCAGATAATGGAAATATACTTTATGCATAATCTTTTAGATCAGTGTAAATGTTTTTCTCTTAGATTCTTAAATACGTTAGATTCATAAGTAAGTTATGCCTGTAGGTAAGTTATTGTTGTGCTAGTAAATTCTATAAGAATCTTTTTTTAAATTGTTAAAATTAGTCTATCAATTAAGTGCTGTTAAGTTTTAAGTGCTGTTAAAACCTCTAAGCCTAAACTGTTGGTCAAGACCTGGGCTAAGTTTGGCAAGGGGGTCCACTCTGAACCTTATGATTCAGCAGAAGAGCCTCACTTATTCCTTTTCATCCTTACCTTCTTCTATCCCCAGCCTCTACATAAATAATTTTAGGTTGATTTTATATTTAGATTGATTGATTTTAGCCTGATCATTTTAGTATGACTTTTCAGACTAAAGTATAAGTAATAGAGTGAACTTTGCCAATTAGCTTTGTCATACTTTCCCTTTTATATTAAACCCGCTTTTGCTGGGGATTTTTTGAGCAACCTAAAACACTCATCCACAACAGTCTTGAAATCCCAAATGATTTTTCGAATTAGAAGCTCTTTACAATGCAGCTATTAAAGCCTTTTCAAGGTAAATGAATGGAAGACTGAATCCAAATCCCAGTCCTAGTCCAAGATGCCAACTCAGGTTAACATTGTTAATCTCTTGTCAGTATGCATCTACCTAAAACATGAGGGTCAGTTTTAAAAGTAAGAATCCAGTTGTCTCCAAAACTGAGTAAATAATCCCAAATTGAATAATTCAGCAACTTTAAAAGAAACTTATTAAATACTTCCAGATATAGAAAATCCTTATGTCCCATAAATTTGAATTGCCTAAGAAAATTTCCAACAAATATCATAAAACTCTTAAGAGAATCCTTCACCACTGCACCAACATGTTGTCCAAGAGGATTTTGTTTGAGGAAGTTAGAGGTAAGAACTTTTTATTTAATCATGAAAAATTTATTGCAATGTTAACTACAAAGAGCCCACTCCTACTCCATAACCATTAAAATGCAGGAAGTCACCTATTCAATAATGCAGAATTGTTATGTATTAAAAATTTAAATCTATAAATATTAATAGAACACAGGTCAGTCTCTTAACGAACAGAGGTAGTTGTACACACAGCTATTGTTGTAAGCCTTAAGGGATGTACATTAGTTATGACATAGAGAAAAACAGACATGTTAAAAAGCAATTGTCCAAAGAAGGAATTTTGTTCCTTTTTTCAGATGAAAGACAAGGACAATAAATCCTATATTAATCCTAGTATCTGTGCTTGTCCTTTGGGAAGGCAAAGTTCCTATTTCATTCTAGCAAGTCAACATGTTGGAGTCAGCTTTACAAGGGCATAGCATAAAGTTGTTTATAACTAAGAGCAGCCAAAGTCACCTTCTGTAGCCTTGGTCCTTTACACCACTTTGGCTGTATCAAGAGGTCAGAAACATGATATTGCATTTCAAGGAACTGAAAGGACCCTGACAGTGTGTGCCGAATGTATCCAACATCAACGGAGAAGTGATTGCCATGAAGCAAACTCCCAGGTTATCACAGGCTGGATATTTATAACCCCCAGGAATGGGGAAGCTGAGTGGGTTGTGAGAGAGCTTTCAGTATTGCCTATCAGCCTAAAGCAAACTTGAAGTACTGGAAAGCCACATCTAGCTCGTCAGCAGTGAATCCTGTTAGATGTAGTCAGCTCTTGTAGCAGATACTTGTGGCCCTTCCCAGCCTAAACCAAACTGACAGCCCTCCAGCACTCTCCAGCTCAGCCAGGGTAGCTAGTAAGCAGCACACGTTGAGTGGCCTGCACAAAAAACACAGACATGACTTCACAGCAGAGCAGAGCTTGGACAGCATGCCTGGCACAGGTCTGTCCAGGCTGTGTCCAGAGAAACGTGTTTCCTTCCTTCCTTGCAGCTCTCAGCCACTCTAGGAAACCACAGGAACATGGCCATGTTGTTACACAGCCTTATCTGTGTTTCTCACGCTGTTGACACTGTGATGTTGCAAATGCACGAAGACACAGATGTCTGCTGCCTGAGGCTGAAGGGTGAGGTGTGGGTGGCTGAGTGCCCTCTCCAGCTCCTGGGGACTGGTCTGGTGTATGAGGTTAGAGGTGCTGGGAACCCTACCATGCTGCAGTGCCCACAGCTGTGCCACAGTGCTTTGGTCTCAATCTGGAATCTCCCATGAGCTAACGGTGACCTTGAGCCCGTCTGCAGCTGGGATTAGGAGCATGTGGAGGTGCCCTGCAGTGTACACTGGAATGGGCTGCCGAGAGGGGTCAGCATCCCACGCCCTTCTTTGACAACATTTCCCACTGCCACTGTCAGAAAGAGAAATAGGAATAGACAGACCACTGGTCTGTCCAAGGAGGGCATCTTTCATGTTCCTGTTTCCATCCCTTGCCTGATCCAAGATATCCCTCCCCAGCTTTGTAAGAATACAAAAATGGAAGCATTTTTCTTTTTCTTGCAGGCTGTCAGTCCTTCCTCCTCTGTCCCCCTTAGGTAGAGCAGTAAGAAACTGCAGGCTAGAGCATAGGAATAATTCTCCAACACACTACAGGAAAAGCTATCTTCTCACATTCATTGTCCTTTGGCCCCACAGGAAAGCACATCTGTTATCACCATTTCTCACAATGACAGTGTTGGACACTTCACACTGCTCTGCGGGGTGCTCCTTCAGCCGTGCTCTCTGAGGGAGCACCTGATACCAGAGGACCCATGCCATGGCCTCTCTGCTTCAAAGCATGATTTAATATTGGGCTTAATTCAATTTTAGGCTAATGACAGTCATAAATAGTATCACAAGACCAGTGGAATGAGGAAAATACAAACTTGTTGGTGACAACACTTCAGTTAATGAAATGTTTTAAATTAGAAATAGTGGCTTGAAATAGAATGTTTGTTAGGCAATCTGGGCCTATTTAGAAATACTGTATTTAGTTGAGTCTGAATGTGAAAAGCAATTTCCTAGCTTCATGTTTGTCCTAAACTTCTTCATCTGCATTTCTAAGGGCTCTTGATATGCTACTTTGTTGAATGCTCCCTGCTTTTAATGATGTGACAGCTCTGCAAAGAATTGATGGCTGCTATTAATATATAGGAGAACATACAGGTCCCATCTGTACATCTGACTGTTTCAGAATAGAAATGGAATAGATTTGGCCACATAGAAATAGAATAGATCTGCTGCAGCTAGTGCCAGATCTCCATTCTCCTGAAAATTTGTCCCTCTTAGGAGGATTATTTCTATCCCATTGTGACATTTATCCCATTTCTGATTCCAGTTTTTTGAACTCTCTAACACCAAAGCCAAATATGGCACATAAGTTGTTCTAACTTGGACCTCGGCAGGAGAAAGAATTCAGGATGTAGCAGTAGTTAATAATTTTGAAGCACAAGGTTAAGTAGTCTGAGGTTAGAGAGGAAGAGATCAGCAAAGCCCTTATTGATTTGATACAGACAAGCCAACTGTATTCATTCGTAACCAGCATCTGTGCAATGAAATATATAAAAACAACATAAAAACCTGTTCTTTTGTATGTTTTACCCTGTACTGCTCCCAGGACTTCTCAGTTTGTTCCACTTCACTATTCATTTTCACGCACTCAGATTCATACTATCTCATGTAAGTGCTTGATTAACGTCACTGCCATTCTTTACTTCATCATCTCTTTAATTTACTAGGCTTTTTATTCTTTCATTAAGCAATTGGATCCTGTCTTTTTTTCTCAATTTACAGTATGCTTAGAGGCCTCATTTTCTTTCTTTATTTTTTTCTTCCTTCTCCTCTTCATGACACATTGTGGGTTTTAGATATTAATGTTTGCTATATGTCTATTGTTGGACAATTATCATTAATAAAGCCTGCTTTATAATTCTGTGTGCACTCACATGAAGAGTGTGTGGGCATTGAAGCAAGGAGGAGTTGGCTTTCCATTTATGGGTGCTGCTTTATGGACAGAAATTCCCCTATCTCTGGAAAACAGACAGATATGTTTAGTATTATGGCTCCCTAGAGAGACAGAGTATTATCTGGGGAACCAAATTCCCAGCTAGCAAAACCAATGGGATTGCTCCAGAAAAAAAGTGCAACCTAGTGTCTGTGTGGTATTTCAAAAGCTCACATTTTTTGCATTCTCAGCATTTGTCCTTTAAGAAGAATACAGAATGTCTAACAAATACCAGTCTATCAGCCTGTTGGGGCTAGTTCATGCCTTCAGTGATGAAAGTACAAAACTTGTGATGAATTTGAGGAGTTTTATTCTTTTGTCTCTTATGAGAGCTTTTGCTTAATTGAACTATATTGTCCTTTAGCTGAAGGCAGCTTTCTTAGTATATGCCCACACCACAACACCACCTAACACAAAGAAGAACACTGAGTAAAGAGACAGGCTCAGTCTCCAAATCTATGAAGACTTGTTAGTTACAATACTCATTGTATTGACAGTTTTGTGTGGTTTTTGCTTCTGAGCCACCATGGCATCTACTTAGTATCGTCCCTGTCTTTGCAGGATAACAGGGCATAGATAAACCATGCCTTGATTTTAACAAGCTCCAAGTTGTGTATTTCACTAGAAATCTTAATTTAAAAAAATCTAGATTTACAGTGACAAAAAGAAGCAAAACAAACAAATTATTATATAGGGTTATAAATACCACAACGTTTTATTTGGAAGACAAGAGAAGACATGCTTACCTATGTGTCCTAGATACAGAGGCATAAATGCTGAAACTTCAGCATTTGAGCATGTATCACAGCAACAAAGTGGAAATTCTGTGTAAGGAATATCAGTTGGTTTACTGTATAATAGTTTTTATTTAAAATATACCTGCAGTCCTCGATAGCATTCACAGTGATTTACAGGATTCCATTTATATGCTTTTTACAATTTACACTATTTGTTGTAAGCATTGAAAGTTGACTGGAAACTATTAACACCTATTTATCAGAGTATTTTGTGCAGATGTCAGATGGTAGCTAATGCTAATGCTTTTGGAAGAGATTTGTACCTACATACATAGCCATTCCTCAAGTAATATTCAGAGCTGATTCAAAAAACAAGAGAGAGGAGTGATTTCTTCTCTTTGTCATTTACCAGGAACAGAAAAGTCAATTGCATAATATGCAGCTACCAAGGCTTATTTGACCAGCACTAGTGATAATAAATGAGAAGGGGAACCAAAAATCCAGGCTGCCATCCATCTGCAAAGGCATTTTTGAATGGTTAAATATAAAGACATTTAAACAATTTTGGCACTTAGGGAGGAAAAAAAAAAAAAAAAAAGAAATGCAAAGCAGGGAAAGAGCAGATTGTTCCTTCCCTTCGATATCTGAAGGTAACATTCCAGCCATAGATCTACACCGTCAGACAGAGGTAAAATTAAAAAAAAAAAAACTCATGCAGATTCTCAAGTAAATTTATTTTTTTAATGCTTTGGACAGAGACAAAGTGGTATTAGATTTCAGTAAGCCAAACATGACAGTTTTGTCATGTCATATAGGCAATATAGTATTTGAGTTTTTCTAAATAATATTGTCAATTTACAATTAAAGAAACTTTTGCAATTAGATGGTGGATTGATTTAGCCTATAAATGTATATTCTCGCAACAATGCTGATGATCTTCAACTCAATAATTGGATAGATATTAGATCAGCAAATAGGGGTCCATGGAACATGGAACATGTTTTGTGTGTGTGTGTGTGTGTGCATGCCATGCATGGACATCTTATACAATTTAATTTCTTCAAACTATAAGTTAGTTGCTGTTCTCAGAGGCACTATATTTGACTGCCTGATTAAGGATCCAAGACGTTTTCCATTACAGAAATGACCCATAATCCTGCTTTCTCAGGGGGAAATCCAAACTGTGGTACCCAATGGTACAAGCAGCTATATTTTGTGCTGGCTTCTAGAACAGGCTGGGTCATACCTTTACTAAGCAGGCACTGCTTGTTCTAGAGCATAGCTGGAATATAGTTTGTTATTTAGCTATGTGGAACTAACCTCAAATTGTGCTTCCTGGGCTTACTGAAAAACACACATGTAGGAAAGTTTACTTCAGCCTGATGTGATACTGCTCTCATTGCCCAGCTCTTCTCTCAGCTGTACTACTCATATCGCTGTAGGACAACTGTTAGCATGGTCTGACAGAATCTGTGCCACTACTGTAAAGGCTTTGTTTTTCTGTGTATTGCAAAATTGTGTATGGAGAAATTTAATGGATAATTGCATATTAGATTTTATGCCTGTCAATCATATAATTTTGTATCTCCAGCTCAGCTACAAATTACACTAAAAGTTTTCTGCATTTTATCATAGACTAAAATGTCACTGTGAAAAATTCTACCATTGTCTCAATTAGATGAATGTATTCCTGTTAGTCAGTTAAATAATTCTCTTATTGTGTAAATAACAATTGGCATACATTAGTTCAGATTTTTAGGGAGGTATTACCATGAATAAAACCCCTCAGGAACACATCTCCCTGCTGTTGTGTTCACAATTGTTTCATTTCAATGACTTCCTATCTCAAAATTCAGGAAAAAAGAGCTTGACTGAAGACATTTTAAGCTGCTAGGAGGTCTAGCCAATTTCAAAATGCTTAGAACTGGCCTTGCTAGTGTCCTCTAATGTTGTCACAGATTCATAGAAAATTAGAGAAGAAAAGTCCTTCATGGGGTCGTTTAGTCATTTAAAGAGAATCAGGAGCTGTAGTGACAGCAAATTGCATGTTAGGAAATATCATTCCTGGTGCTGAAAAGTTACTCATTATAAATAAGTTTTTAGAGGGGTTGTGTTTTTTGTTCTTTGAGAAAGAGATATTTCTCATTTTTCATTTTTTACACATCCTGTACTACACAGTGGATGGAGTGTTTTTCCAGATGCCAGGTTATTCCAGTCAAAACTACTTTTCCCTTCTAGCCAGCTGTAATATTTCAGGGTACCCCAGAGTCACAACAGAGCTCTGCTTCTCAGAGCATTCTGTTATCCCCCCCAAGAATAGTCCAGTAAACATCTGGTTTTGCTCACGATTATGTCTGAGGAGCCCATCCACTCAACAGATGTGCTAATGAGGGGGGAAAAAAATGAAAAAATACTGACCAGTTGTCATGGTTTGACACTGGCCAAACACCAGGCACCCACAAAAGCCATTCATTCACCCTCCCCTTTTATAGCTGGGAAAAAGATAGAAAATTTAATGAAAGGTTCATGAGCTGAGGTAAGGACTGGGAAACACTCTAAGGGGAAAATAGGCTCAACTGAAGAGGTTCAAAGTGAGTTTATTACTAACAAAGTCAGGAGATGATAATGAGAATTAAAATAAGCTCTTAAAACACCTTTTTTTCCCTCCCTCCTTCCCACCAACAGCACAGGGAGAATGGGCATGGGAGTTTGGTCAGTTCCTTACCAAGATTTTCTTCTGCTGCTCTGGGGGACAAGTCCTTACCCTGTGAGACTTTGGGGTCCCTCCCACTAGAGGCAGTCTTCCATGAACTTGTCCAGCGTGGTTCCAACCTCACAAGCAGCAGTCCTCCCAAAACAGGCTGTGAGTAGATCTCTGCATCCCCTGTGGATCCCCACGGGCTTCAGGGACACAGCTGCCCCACCACGATCTCACCATGGCCTGCACAGGAATCTGGGCTATGGTGTCTGAAGCATCTCCTGCCCTCCTTCTTCACTGACCTTGGTGTCTCCATGTTGTTTTCCTCACACATTCTCACCTCCTCCTATTCTCTGACTGCAATTAAAACTGCACCACTACTTCTGTTTTAATTTTCTTCTTAGATTTCTGTTATCACAGAGGTGTTACCGACCTCTCTCATTGGCCCAGCCTTGGCCAGCAGTGTGTCCATCTACAGAGCCCTCCGGAATTGGCTCTGCTGGGCATGGTGGAAGTTCCTAGCAGCTTCTCACAGAAGCCATCTCTGTGCCCGCCCACACTACCAAAAACCAGGCCATGCTAAACCAACACACTAGTGAAAAAAAAAAAAAAAGGCAGCTTTGAGGGCTTAGTGATTCCTCTTGGGCTTTTTTCTGTGTAATTTCTTCAGAGAACAAAAATTTTGTTCTGTGCTGAATAATCCACCTTGGAGTTTAAACTTACCATAAAGCCAATTTGCTTTCAAGTGTATTCTGCCACTCATTTAGGTCCCTCTTGCCATTCCACTGACATGTTTAAAACTGCCTCTGAAGTATCCTTGCAAACTATCTTGAAGGTTTTTGTATTCTGTTTCTTGCATTGTTATTCCTTGCTCTGGGGTGCAGCTGGTCCTTGTTGCTTTGAACTTCTTTAGCTTTGTAAAATTCTACTTATCCTTTCAGGGTGGGATAGAATCAAGCATTGAGACTATACAGTTCTATAGTGTGCTAGGACACCTTGTTCAGGTTTGCAGAAGTCTGTGAAAATCCATATTAATAAATAATTTAGAAACTTCTGGTTGCTAATCCTAAATCAAGGTGGTAAAGCGTTCCTTAATGGAACAGAAACCAGAAACTTCTCCATGGAAAAAGCTCAAGTCAGAGTACAAAAGACATGACGTATGGCAGTGCTGCTCTCCTCCTATGATTTTTTTTTGCCCAGCATAGGTGGCAGTTCCTCTGCTTGTTCTGGATTTATTGCTAGCTGTGACTCTATCAGAACAGCTGTGCTGGTAGTTGCTAATTGTACGCTGGCTTCATGTTGTGGGAGCTTGATGGAAATTGTGCGCCAAAGACTCTTACACCTCATTTTCCAATCTGTCTGAAGTCCACAACCAAACCTAGATGGAATGGATTTTATGTCCTCTGCATTAAATTTTAGAGTTATCTGTAGAAACTTTGGATGATGTGTGATTAACCGCAGGAATTTAATTTTGCTGGAAAGTTTACCTTGTATGCAAGACTCCCTGCATTACCATGAGGGATGTTGACTACCATTTAGCTGCTATTTCTTCTAGCATCAGTTACACTTTCAGCTTACTCTTGTACTTGATCCGCCAAATTCAGGAGTTTATCAGTACATGACATCTGCCTTAAGGAAATGTTTTTTATTATCTAAATGCTAAATATGCATTGTTGGTCATACCTCAGAAGACCCATATACAAATTTCAGCTACAGTAATGGCCAGAGGGCTGGAGCGCCTCTCCTGGGCCTGGAGGAGGGAGTGCTCTAGGAAGATTTCACTGCAGTCCTTCAGTACCTAAAGGGGAAGTACAAAAAAGCTGGAAAGGTACTTTTCACATGGAGGAGGAGGAATGGCTTTAAACTGAAAGAAGACATATTTGAATTAGCTATTAGAAAGAAATTTTACTGTGAGGGTGGTGAGGCACTGGCACAGGTTGCTCAGAGACATTGTGGATGCCCCCTCCCTGGATCTGTTCAAGACAAGGTTGGATGGGGTTTGAGCAACATGGTCTAGTGGAAGGCATCCCCTGCACATGGCAGAGAGTTTGGAAACTAGATGATTTTTAAGGTTTCTTCTAACCCAAACTATTTTATGATTCTATGGTTCTAATTTACTGTTCCAGAGTTGTATAGCTCCGAGGATAAAAAAGTATATTTGGCTTGTGATAAATCTTTTGACATAGTCAGCCAGAGCTCATAGATTTTTGACTCATGCTACATTTGTTGACATTGTTCCTGGCTTCTAAATAATTTTACTTTTCTTCACAAATACAGCCACATTTGAAGTATATAGTTGAATGAAAATATAACTATGTGCAGTTAGAGCCTGTTAACTGATCACATTCCTTCAGGAGAGAATAACTAGCATTTTATCAATGATATTTTTAAGGAAATACCTGAGTAAGCATTCAGCAGTAGAAAAATGCCGCTTTCATTAGTGCATGGAGTGAAAGGATTTGGGAGGTTTGGGTTATTTTTAGAGGGGGGCAAGCCAGGTGCTGCAGCATATAATGGTTGCCTGGAAACACATCTAGGATTACAAGATAGCAGGGTCATTGATGTAGGCTTATTTCATCAGTAAAAGAGAAAAGAAAGGAAAAAAACCCAAACCCACACCAGCAAACTGTTCCTTGGCAAGTAGTGTTTTTCAGTGCTTTGTGAGCAATTCAGTAATGCCAAGCTTTCAGAAATATATGCTCTAGAAATAAAAGACCAGAATAGAGGCTTGTTAGTCATTGCTTTTGTTCTATCAATAAGAAAAACAGTTTTGCCTTTGGGCTTGGATTTAGGTTTATTTTCATTTGTCTTGCATGTCAGTTTACAAATATTCGAGAAGCTTTACATGATTCTCTGTATGCCGTTCTACTTTAATAAATATTTGTTGATATTTTGATTGTAATATCTTTGGAGCTGATTCTAAGATGATAACTGGTACTGAAAGCAAAAATTATTTAATAAGATCACTCATGTATTGCACTCATATTGCCTCTCACCGTTAAGAGTGGCAGATTAGGTTCTACATAGCTGTAGAATTGTGAGCTTTTGAACACATGTCTATTTAAAGCTATATTTAGGAGTTCAGTTGCTGAAAAAATACCCTTGTTTGCATAGTCATTGAGTATCTATAAGGAACATTGTTTGTCATGGGCATTTTTGATCCTCATAATGCCTTGGTTTGGGCAACATTAAACAGTTTTAACATCAAAATATGCTTGAAATTATTGGTTAGCAAATATACTTGTAACTGCCATATTTCTTTTTCCAACTTTTTTCCTCTGAATATGTCCTACCTTTCTGTCAAAAACACTTCTCCAGCCAAACTGGGGACAGCTACAGAAGTTACTTTGCAAGTGGCTTCTCAGAGGCACAAACTCTTCCTTTGAAGTCTTTCAGCTTTCCCAAAATCTTTTATTCCAGTCAGGGCTGGGAACTCATCCTACATCATAACTTGTTTCTTTGAAGCTCTAGTGTAAACAGAAATCAATAATGACTGATGATGAAACACACTGGCTCTTGAGTTTCTTGTGCAGTAATATCAATATTCCAGGGGTTTGCATGTATGGACTCAGCCTGTGACCTCACAGCTGTGACCTGTGCTGAAGCACAGCACAATGAATCATAAAGGACCTTGTCAGAGATTTGGCAGGGGGAGGAAGGGATTCTCTTTTGCTGCCTTCCGGCCTCTGTTCATAAGGAACTGAGGGACAGTCAAACCGGGAGTATTATCCTCTAGAGCAACTTACTCAAATAGCCAGAAGGCTCAGCCTGCAAAAGAAGGGGATTTTGTCCCAGGCACAGGCCCTACAATTGTTTTCTTTTCAGGAGGGTGTAGGAGTGTGAGTGAAGAGTCACATTTTTGTTTCCTGATCTATTCTCTTGTTCAATAAATGGTTGTGTATTCATAGAATCATTTAGGTTGGTAAAGACCTCCAAGATCATCAAACACCATCATGTGAAGTAAACCAAGTGCCATGTCCAGTCACTTCTTGAACACCTTCAGGAATGGTGACTCCACCACTTCCCTGGGAAGTCCATTCCAATGCTTGGCCACTGTTTCAGGAAAGAAATTCTTCCTAATGTTCAGCCTGAACCTCCCCTGGCACAGCTTGAGGCCATTTCCTCTTGTCCTGTCACTGGTTGCCTAGAGAAGACACGACCCTGACCTGGCTACATCCTCCTTTCAGGTAGCTGGAGAGAGTGATAAAGTCTCTCCTGAGCCTCCTTTTTTTTCAGGCTAAACCACAGCTCCCTCAGCAGCTCCTCAAAGGATTTCTGTTCCAGACGTTTCACCAGCTCCATTGCCCTTCTCTGGACATGCTCCAGCATGTCAATGTCTTTCCTGAAGTGAGAGGCCCAAGTAAAGTCACTGCCCTGGTTCTGCTGGCCGCCCTGTTTTTTATAATCCAGGATGTCACTGGCCTTCTTGGCCACCTGGGCACACACTGGCTCATGTTCAGTCTCTGTTGACCAGCACCCAAGGTCCTTTTTCTCTGGGCAGCTTTCCAGGCACTCTGCCCCCAGCCTGTGGTGCTGCAGGGGGTTGTTGTCACCCAAATGCATGAACCTGAAGAACTTTATCTAATTGAAACTCATATTGTTGGCTCCAGCCCATTGATCCAGCCTGTCCAGATCCTTCCTTCCCTCCAGCAGATCAACACTCTCACCCAGCTTGGTGTCATCTGCAAACTCACTGCGGGTGCACTCAATCCTGTCATCCAGATACCCATTGATAAAGACATTAAACAGAAATGGCCCCAATACTGAGACTTTGGGAACCTCAATAGTGACCAACCACCAACAGGATGTAGCTCCTTTCATCACCACTCTCTGGGCCCAGCCATCCAGGCAGTTTTTAACCCATCAAAGAGTGCACCTGTCCAAGCTGTGTGTTGTCAGCTGCGCTGGGAGAATGCTGTGGGACCCAGTATCAAAGGTTTTACTGAAGTCCAAGTTGACAACATCCACAGTCTTCCCCTTGTCGACTAGTCAGGCCACCAGATGATAAAAGGAGATCAGGTAGGTCAAACACACCCCCCTTTCCAGGGTTCCTTGAGTCCTTTTGTATCAGTATTTTGCCATGTCTGCTAGGAAAAGTTTTAACATCATATATGGAACGTAAATACAGATTCTTGTGAAAAGGAAAAGGAATAAAATAGGAGAATCGCTGCTTTGAACTATTTTCTAACATCCCATTCTTCTTTTTCTTCTCTTTAAGTGGTGATCTGCATTCTCCCTGAGAAGCAGAATTAACTCCCATTCACCCTTTCTTCACAAGACAAATCTTCATCCCTTCACATCACTCATGTTTGTACCATGTTTTGATCAATATGAAATTGCAGGCTTTGATTGACAATATTTTATCAGTATGAACAGGTAAATAGGAAAATTCTACCTTCACTATAAAAATGGAGCAATTAAACCATTGCTTCATTCCAGTATTGTCATTCCATCAGTCCAGGTTTTTTGTCTTGGAAGCTTTGTAGTTTTGGTTTCTGTTAACAAAAGTCTTTACTTTTTAAATTTGCTTTGTTACTTTTTTTCTAACCAGCATTCTTTAAGATCTTGTTCCAAATACTATTTCATAATTAAAATAAATAGGAGAATCTCTTCCCTGCTTTCCATCTCCACATAAAATAAAAATAAAAAGAAAGTTTTTCTCTTGAGTAGTCAAATTCTTTTAACAACTGTCTCAAATTTGATTTAGGTTTTTTTTTGTTGTTGTCGTTGCTCAAAGTAAATTTGCTTGCCAGCAGTTAGAGATAGGTGTTGTGCAATAAACACTGGGAGAAAACTCAGCAAAATTGTTTCCATGGTTTTTAGTCAGGTCTGCATAACTGTTGCTTAGTGAGGAAAATAAAACAAGAGTACCCAAAAGCAGAAAAACGGAGGTCACTTGAAGTTCTGGGTTTCAATCTGGCCACACCTTCCATCCAGCCTGCTGAGGTGGTGTGCCACAGCATGGATGGGGTATTTTACCAAAGTGAATTTGCTCAGAATTCTCAGTGTGAATGACAGATTATTATATTATTCTGTTTCCTTTTTACTTTGATGGTGATGAAGAATCAAATATGCTGAAAGCATGATTTATGAAGAGGTAGATCTAAAGAACTCCCTCCTTCAAAGCACACCTTTCTTCCCTCCGCTCACTGTGGCATGCAGGAGGATTTCATGCCTGAAAAATCATCCCTGAGCCTCTTTGGTACTGTTCCAAAGCTGCAGAGTCACCCAGAAGCTGGAGGCTGAGTACTGCTTGTCCTGGAGCTGCAGCTCAGGGAGTCACTGCTGAAACTAGTGAAATGTGTTGCAACTCCTTAAAGCTAGAAGTACTATTTCTTGCTTCTCCTACTTAAGGGAAGAAGGGAAGAGGCAAGTCTCTCTGCAGAGTAATCTGTATGTGGGGCAGGTTCACTTATAAAACTATATAAGAATTCAAATTTTGGGGGCTTTTGGATGAACCTGCAACCTGGACATCAAGCTGTACTTATATAGGGTAACCTTGTATGTAGGAGCTTCCACAAAAGAAACTGGAACTTCCCTCGGAAATTAAGCCAGAACTTTCCCTCTCAAAAACAAAAACCAAAACAAAAACCAAACCAAAAAAAAAAAAAAAAAAAAAAAAAAAAAAAAAAACCCCCAAAAAAAAAAAAAAAAAAAAAAAAAAAACCACCCCAAAAAAAACACCAAACCAAACCAACAAAAAACCCAAACAAAAACTCACAAAGAGAAGATAAAGAAAAATATGACAGATCAGAGGTTTTCCCCACTTTTTGTGTGGGGCCATTTGATGCCTGATCACTGATTCCACCTGGGAGCTTTTAAAGTCAGCGACTCACTCTTGTCTCCATGTCCCTTACAGCTCTTGCTCACAGAGAGACAAATACCATGCTTATGGGGCAGTTGAGTCGAAGGACAGGGGATGGATAGCTCAATTCTCTTCTGTCCCATGCTTCAGTGGGAATAAAAGAGTATTTTTTTTGTGGCTTGCAGCAAAGGGCTGCTTATGGGCACACTTGTCTCTGCCTGTTTATTCACTGTCACTAAGCAGAGCACTTCCAGGATCACTGCCCAAAGTGCTACACAGTCCTGGACCTCCCCAGGCTCTTCCCCATGTAGCTGTGGTTTTATTTATTCCATTACACTTCACATTATCAGTCTCTGTTAATTCCATCTTCTGTATATACAGTCTTTCATTTCACTGTCAAGCTAGTAAAAAAAATCTTTTATATGTTAAGCCAACTTTTGTCCACAAGCACTCCATTAAATCCATCAAATCTATTTTGGTCTTATTTCTGCCATCAGTTCTACCACATTTTGTGCCAGCTCTAGACCAATTACTAAATTATTAAAGCTTGGAGCCCTACTCAGATAATATGGGCACTTTCTGAGCAGCGTAGGACAAAGGTTAAGAGCAGAATGAGCAGTGGAAAATGAAGCACAGAAGGGATGTAGCATAAAGATGTTTTGTAGTCAGTCCTAGCATTAATGTACTTACTATATTTTCCATGTCATTTATAACATCTTCCTCCCAGTTAATTTTGTAATCTAAATCTAAGAATTCAGGCTGGGGAGGAGAATTGCTCTTCTAGAAAAGAGGAGGCTATTTTAAATATTTGAGAATTCAAGTAGAAATAAGGAACATGCAGACTTGAAAATTTGGTCTGGGGAAACAAATGTGTTTCATTTTACTTCTCATGCACTATAAAATGAGAGCAAAATGAAGAAGATTAGGCAGTATTAGTTTAGAATTATCCCAAAGTTCCAGCCAAATGCAGCTGAGTTTGTTTTCGGGAGAAGCTTAGTTTTCTATTGAATAATTATATGATGTCAGAAAACAGGAACTAAAGCCTGGATTTGCTCCTGCTAAATTACAGAGTTAAGTGTCAAGGTACCATACTAGAGCAAGAAATGCCACTGGTGTGCCTTTCCAGCTCATGGCATCCAGAGTAGGGATCCTAATCCTCCAAGCCTTCCCCAAGATCTCTTGTATTTGACTTTTTCTCCCTGATGTGAGTAGTATGACCATGTGTACAAAAAGAACTCACCTCATCCTGACTTTTGCGCTAACTGGGGAGGGAACAAGCAAGAATGAGTCAAGTGAAATAAACATTGAGGGGTTTTTCTAATGGGCATGTGTGAGGGCAGACTAAACTGAAGTGGCTTGGAAGACAAGCAGGTTTTAGGGAGAGAGGTTAAAAAGGAAATCAGGCCTGTGAGTTTCTTGAGAGTTTGTCAGTTAATCACTCCATATGGAATGCTGGCAGAGACACGACCCGGGGCTGGAAATACTGTGTATGCCAGTACTGGAAAGCTCATGGGGGATGCAAGGTCTAGCTCAAATATACAAGAACAGCTCTGTGTGAAGAAGTGTCAGAGTGCAACCCTTCATGATTATCTGTCAGTTTCCTGCCATCATTGGTCTGCATGGTCCAAGTTTGGTTTCTTCACCCTCTTTACTTTCAGGAAATCTCCCAAACAGGCAGCTATTTATAAGGAAATCCTAACAGGGACTTGTTGTATTTCATACTTAATGCTGCTCTGCATGGTGTCTACTACGTTAGGGACAATGATTAAATGCTCATCAGAAAACAAAATGCACCTTCTTTATAAAAATATTTTGGTTTCCTTACAAGACTGTATTTAATATTTATAGCTCATATTTTATTTGTTTACAAAACATATTTCTCCTCCACAATCTGTGTGAGAAGCATGAAAAGGAGAAACACACTTATTTGTAAGATTAAATTGCTTTTATCTTCCTTGCCACCAATCTTCCCTTGAATAAGACAATGTAGGTTAAGAAGTCTCTGTAAAGCACAGAGTTCCAGTTCACAATTTTCTTAGTGCAGAATTCTGAGTCTCTTTCTAATCTTTCTTTTTAATCCCACCTGTATCCCTAGAATAACTATACTTTGAGATAGGCTAACCTGGGGACAATATTCCTAGCACAGCAGACATAGCTCGATTCATAATGGGCTTACAATCTTTTTTTCCTTCATGCCAGCCTTTTGTAGCCTAGTATTTACTTTCTGATTCTCATCTCTGTTAGGCAGTGATCCTTAGAGAGCTGTGATTAGTAATTTATGACTGCATCCAGAGTTATTGTTGCATTGAATTTTTTATTGCCACCTCACTACACTGCCTATTTTCCCATATTGGTCCTAGTTTGGCCTGGGTTTTCTTGGCCTATATAATTTTGCTATCTTGCTGTTTATCACCCTCCCCAGAACTGCTGCACATAGACAACCATACAAACCTTATGAATATATTTTTTGTACCTAAGCAGTCACCTTTTTATAGACAGTTTTCAGTCCATATCAACAATTTGCCTCTCACCTTGATCCTTCTGAATTTGATTATCAATGTGAGGAATATTGTGAAAGGCAGTTTCAAAATCTAAATAGATGGCATCAATTCATTCTCCTTCTCTTATAAATATTTTCCTGGCTTTTTGAAAGGCTGTTAAATAGGCAAGAGGACATGATCTCCCTTCCAGCGTATCTCCCCTTACTGAGCCATGTGGTCATGAAGCTTCAAAGACATATATTATCTCCATAACCAATTCACAAATTACAAATTCATAGAATCATAGAAAGAATTCATTTGGAAGGGACCTTAAAGATCATATAGTTCCAAGCCCCAACCATGGGCAGAGATGTCACCCACTAGATCAGGTGGAATTATTCTAATAGAAATATGCATTTATGAGACACTAATATTGCATTTGAATAAGAATAAATGGTTTTAAAAATTTAATCTTTTTTATTTATTTCTCATCAGAAAGCAGCATAAAATAAAGGCATTGTGGAAACTTACTGCATTCAGAGGGTAAGTTTCCCCTCTGTGAGTCATTTATGCAGTCATTAAAAGGGATGCCACATGGTGTTGTGTTGATCTTTTAGAACAAGACAGCCATAAGGGAGAACTCACTGCTACTAATTCCTTCAGTTACGGCAACCTTGTAAGAAAAATACTTTCACCATTCAGCAAAGATTTTCTTTGGGACCCCTCAGTTGTTACATGGGCCTCTTATTTTTCTTCACTTATTGAAGCACACTGGCATGTATAAAACGCTTGACTTACTCTGCTGTAGTGTTGATTTAGAAAAAGTTTCATTAATGACTATAAAGCATCAGTTTGAACAGTCTTAAAGACTGGCAGAATGGATTGTCACACTAAACAAAAATCAAATTGCCGAGTAGGAATCTAAAACATTAGATCACACTTCGCATACAGTTTACCTCTGTAATACTGGGCCATTTTTATATGGGGAAACAAATACCCATATTCTTTGTTTAACTGGTCGAAATGTGTCACCCTGCTATGCTGATCTATATAGGTCCCTGCTGTGTTCTTGTCCAATTAAAAATTTTCCACATTTTGAATTGCCAGAACATCAGGGAGCAAAGAGCTCTACTCCATCTCATTCTAAGCAATGAATAATTTTTCTGCACATCATTTCCTTTTCTTTCAGATGGGCCAAGCTTTCCTAAGCTTTGGAAAAGTCCTGGAGGACCGAGAGTGAAGCAGAGTCTTTGAGAGGACAATTCAACTCATCCTGAGATAAGCATGCAGGTAGAGAATGTGCACTGCCTTTGGGAAGCACCTCTCTCCTCACTGACTGTGGAAAGTAAACAAAACATTGACATTGTGCAGTGCTGCACAGATACCTGAGCTTGATCTTAAAACTAGAAACTTAATGGCCACTCCACCCTCATGGGAAAGTCATTCTGAAAAATGTGCCTGACCATAGGATCTCAGTTTGCACCACTCCTTGACACTGCTATTCAGAACTGCATGGAGACTCTTCTGTGGCAGTACACTGAAAAGATGGATGTCACATGCAGATGGCAAATCAAGGTGCAAAAGCAGCCAGTAATGTGACTGTATTTTGTCTTTGACACTACCCACAGAAAGATAAGGGCTGAGATGATAAGGTAATGCTAGAAAGCCTAAAGAGAACCTTCTGACTTTAAAATTATTAAAATGGAATCAAAGAGAGAATAACATTTCTCCAGCAATTTAAGGATTTTGAGGTTTTAACTGATTATAAAGACATTTTTTAAATGTGTGGCTTCATTTCCCTCTTTTATTATTGAAATCCTTTCCATTTCAATGTGTAGATTTTCTTTGTGTATATAGAAGGACAATTTAAATCAACTTTCATTTTTCATTCTAACAGAGAAAACCAGATTTACATGGTGGAACGACATTAAAAGAAAAATCTGGTAAAGAATATGATTTTTACTAATCTAAGACTGCTCCTCATTTATTAATTGTATTGTCATAATGGATATCTTGACAGAATTAGGTGCAACAAAAGTGGAAGCTTCTCTAATCTATCCCTGTGTGCCATTTTACTCAATTACACATGCTTGCCTGGAGCACAGGTTAGCTGTTTGCTCAAGCTGATCATAGATACTAGATTTATTCTAAACATGACTAATACTTTTAATCAGACAGCTGTACACACACCTCTTTTTCAAATTTTTTTCAGTATTTTTTTCCTGAGTCTCTTGTTTATATTTATCATGAGATTTTATCACCATATGTCAATTTTTTATACATTTTAATTACTTGGACTTGGTACACAGCATTTTCTTTTTGAATGACTCCACAAAACAGTGAAATAACCAAATTGTTACAATTCATGGTCATTTTTATACTCTAATGTCTTTTTTCATAATCTATTTAAAAGTAATTGTGCTTCCTTATTCAACTAATGCTTCAACCTCTGAGAAATTCTAGAGATATTCTCAGAAAGCACAGAAGGTTTGTCCATTCATTGTACTCAATGTTAATGAGATTGAATTCTCCATCTATTACATTCCTGATGCAAATCTCATCATCAGATGGCAAAAGTGATCTTGTTCCTATATAGAAATACCATAATTTTCCTTTATAATGGAAATCTGTGTGAATGAACACTAGATTTTGCTAATAATTTTGGTGGCTGCACAAATATGTTCCCGTATTTTGAACTCAGATATTTAAATTTACTTATGTGAATGATGTAATGGATTTTTTTTTTATTTAAACATACTGCATGTAGAATGTCTCACTGAGGATGTCTACACGCAATAGTACTGGCTCTAGTCTGTGCTCTGAAGGAGAGTTACAGATAATTGCTGAGGCAATCTACAATACAAAGAAAACATTTTTAACATATGTAACCAATTTCTTAAGAAAACAAATGCAGCTTTTATTGTAATTGACTAGTTGTAGTAAAGTGGCCTGAAGTGAACCTAGGTGTTATTGATCCAAGATATCTTCCTGGATGTTGAATGTGTTGAGTCTTTACTGCAGGGAGACCTCTCTGTCCCTGAGTCTTTAGTTCAGTGCCTCCTTCCATGAACACAGTATTGGTGCTCATCAATGCTCTCATCACCTCCAAGATGCCAGTATGAACATCAGATACATCTACATTATTTTTCTTGGTTCAGGCAATTTTATTTGCGCCGTTTTGAATAAAATTGAAACTGCTTCCTCTTTGGAGTGGAAAGCTTTTAAACCTTTCCCTTAATTTGCTCATATAAAAGTAGTACCCACCAAAAAGTCAAAATGTATTGTGCTCATTTAAAAGCTGTTAAATATTAAACACAGCTTAAATAAAGTATTTGGCTCTCTAAAAGACTTTATCTGAAGAGTTTCTTAGAGGAAAAACACTCGTATGCATTAAAAACTAATTAACATTGGCAATGGAGTCACAAAGAGGAAACGACATTTCCCTCTTATAGTGAAAAAAATGATAGTTTTCTACTCATTAAATCAGAAAGCTGTCATCTTGCCAAGCAGAATAGTTCTGTGGTCCAAATACCAGATTCTAAAACTAAATACAAACAGATTGTGGGACACGTTCTGGACAGCTTGTTCTCAGATTGTCTGTAATGTGATGTGCCTTTCAACTGAGTCATGGACTCAGCTTGTGCCTCCAGAGGCTTGGGAGATGGTCACTAGTCCCAGGGCAAGACAAAAAGAGTCTCTGGGTGACAGAGACATGGCATAAAGGGAGGAACTGTAGCCCACAGAGATAGTACTGGAATGAGGAGAGCGACCTGGGTCACCCACAGCCCAACCCCTGCAGTGACAGAGAGAAACTCTTTAGGGATGAGAATGAGCTGGCTGTAAATCAAACCCTACTGGGATCGCAGCAGCCAAGCAGAGAAGCAAGAATTTGCCTGTGAGTATATGATAGATGGAACAGATTTGCTTATACAGAATTTTATTTCTGTTCTGTCTGATTTAGTTTTCTTAGTATTCTCTTATTTAAGGCTTCTTATTGTAGTTTATATTTTAATAAAATCTGGCTTTGAGTTGAAAGATCTTTTTTGGTCTTCTGGTCTCTACCGTAAGGCAAGGGTCTCAGAGACATGCATCTCAGAGATTCACCTGTCTCTCCTCTCACTCCACTGCACACTCATCCTTTGCTCAAGCGTGCAGCATTTGAATTTATCATAATTGCCTGCAAATTAATACTTGCATCCTATGAAAATGCCAGGCTTTCAAAATTTGTGCTGTATTAGGCAGAAGAAACATTGACACTTCTTTGACACAGCTTCCCATTCTTTTATTTTGTCATTCCAAGCTAAACAACACTTCTTGACATTTCCATGTACTGGGTTCACTGTGAATTTAAGTGAAGCCTTTAGTTTCATCTTCCTCTAATTTACTCTGGATTTTGAGCTGCTGCACTGACTCCTGAAGAGCTGCTCTTTGTGCCTCCACTCTACTTTAACTCAACTGTAATAGTAAGTTTTTTAAGTGAATGCTGACAATCTCGGTGTTGTGTAATGCAGCCCCATAGTAATTATTAAATCACCCAGTGGCAAGCTGAAATATTTCAGCATATGCTGGGTTTGAGCTTGTCATTGCATTGGGTTTTAGTTTTGAAAAACTCCCCTAAAATGACTTTATGTCATTTAGAAAAATATTTAGCTTAATTTAAGAAGTTCCAAAGGAAGAAACTCCTAAGTTATATACTTATAATTATTATTAGTTACTATATATTTTTTATCCTGGCATTATGGGGCACTATTGTTGGGATTCATTTATGTCATTCATTCATTTTTCTCCCAATCGATTGCTTTCCTAATTTGGATTTAGTCTTAAATCATCCAGGATCTTGGGAAAAATCTCCAGACATTCTAAGAAAGTGATTTTTGCTTACAGAAATACTCCTACCCCTTATCTCGTTCTCTCTCTCTCTCTCTCTGCCCCCCCACTCCACCTCCACGCCAGATAATTGTAATATTATTGACTTTGTAAAGTACTAAGTTACGAACATGGGAGTGTTATTAGGTAACTTATGAAGTCCATGCATTTCAAAATCTACACTATTATTTTCAGTAGCATTTTCAAACCAGAGATCTACTTCAATTCCTGGAAAAACTGTGCTGGTTTTGGACTCTGATGGTCTGCTTCTCTGATGGAGTTCTCCCACCTTATCTCGTCCTTCACAGCATTTCCTGTCTTCCCCACTGGGTTTGTGTGGCTGTTATCCACTTACCCCACAAGTACCACAAATATGAGTTCTTGAGAACTGGACAGGGTCATCCAGAAAGGCTCCTTGGTACTGTAGGAAAGGCACAGATAATTGTGGGTCATCACATTTTGGTACTTGTTTATTTGTTGGTAGGTTGAGGTCCTGATTAGGTAGTCTGAATTGATTCAAAGTGAACTAAAGGTCAAACTCATTTTTGCTAGGCAGTTGAGATGATTTGTAATTCATGTTTCTTCAGTTTTAGCCAGGGTCAAACACTTAAGGGAACTATGGCTGGGATGTTAACAGGTTCCTAACCTAAAGTACATGGGAATATTTTTACTATCCATTCTTTTATTTTTCTTTTCTTTTTTCTTTTCTTTTCTTCACATTTAAAATAAAACCTCCAAGTGTTCTGAGCACATTTTCTGGTTTAACTACAGTTTAGGTAAAGGTCATTCTATGTGTTCTATCAAAATCCAAAGAAGCAAGGCAGATATAGCTGGCATCCTAGATTTGCTCTTATTTGTTGAGTCCCATGAAAATAGGTAAGGAAACCNCTTTTCTTTTCTTTTCTTTTCTTTTCTTTTCTTTTCTTTTCTTTTCTTTTCTTTTCTTTTCTTCTCTTTTCTTTTCTTTTCAATTTTCTTTTCAATTTTCTTTTTTCTGAAGAAAATTTTATTTTTCAAGATTAAACATATAGGAAAGGTAAATCGAAACATGCCATTTCCTCCTGCACACACAGAGAATCATAACTGTGCTGTGACAACTTAGTGTGTGTGTGTGTTTACACAGACAGACAGACATATGTATATTTATCCATCATAAATCTATTATGAATTATTAGGAGAGGATTTAATAACTGTTCCATGGGTACCATTCAGAATATTCTGAATCTATTAAATAATGCATTTTTACACTGATATTATGTCAAGTTGTCATAGTATTTGCAGCATTTTCTGTTCTGTCAATAACCTATAATCACTATATAATGAAATTATTATTTGTGTATAAAATTTTGTGCATACTATGTTGCCCGCAATAACTCTGCTTAAATCTGAGGAAAGGCTAACAAATAATTTAAAAATATTTGTCTATAACTCTTTGTGTTAATGCATTGACAATTTGACTTTAGATTTTTAATGTTTTGCTTTCACAATAACGAGTCATGATAGACTCCAGTTTATTGACTATAAAACTATTTGCTTGGAACCTCTGTTACCAAGGTTTCAGACGGAAAATTTTTCAATATTTCTATGGAGAAGAAATGGTATTTTTCAGAATGTGCTGGTCTGGAAATTATTCTAATGCATAAAGTGCCTATAAGTACAGGTAAGGACAGGTATTTCAATTAAAATAATATCCATCTGCAGTGTAACAGGCTTGAAATAACTGGATTACTTGTCTAGTAGTCTAATTTGAAACCCCAGAGGTAACCACTGAAATCCACAGGAAACAAAGCTTAATTTGACTATATGTGACCTTGTGTGTTGGTCTAGATTAGTTGTTTGATGGCTTCCAAAACCCTACTCAGTTTAACAGCCACCCTGTAATATGCTCCCAGTAAACAATTCTTCTTCCTCCATCTAATTTGGGGAGATACAGAATGAAAACCAGAAAACAGTGAAGCAAATATATAACTAGATAGGAAATAGCAAACTGTCACACTACCCAGACCCCTTAATCTATTTTGATTACAACTCCTAACTGCTACATACATCTAATTTAAATGCAGAATAACACTGCAGAGCTATACTATGTATTGCTAGTTTAGAACTGTTTTCACAGCTTTATATGAAGATTTCTTCATATTTCTTCATTCCAAAGAAATGTATTTGTTCCCTTACAAAAAGTTTCGTTTGGTTGTTTTTATGTTCTTTGCCTGGTCTAATGTTAAGAATTTTAATGTACTTAATCTTCACTTGATTTATACATCTGCTTGATTGGTTAAACAGTGATCACACATGCAGATCTTCTTAGGATGTGCTTTATCTCCTTTTTTTTTATGAACTTGAAGTTCTGTGTGCTGAATACTTACCAGTAGTCATCTTGGTTACGTCTGTATTCAATTACAGGGCTTCGTGTTTCACTTCCCTATTTGAGTTAGGTGATTCCATCCAGAAGGTTATTTGACTTGTCCATTATCATGCAAAACAGTATTTCCAAATAACTTTACTCATTTCTTATCTACAATTTGCTTTCTCATAGCCCTTTCTGACTGCTTTAAAATTTCCTTATTTGAATTCCCACAGTCTGATTCTTCCTTTGGCATAAGAACAGGACCACGTGGACAATATAACTAAGTATTCTAAAGTTCCTGGAATTGTAAATTTTGGTTTTCTTTCCGCCAAGTTTGACTTTCCTCTACCTCCTCTGTTTCATTGCTTCAGCAAACTTTTCTTTGGACATTTCTCACAGCCAGCATCCTGTGACTAATATGAGGTTTTTGGTTCTTTAATACCATTTCTCTTATCCTGTTTCTTATCCTATTTCTTTACCCTGGAAGACTTCCAGTACAGCTCTGCCTCTAGCAATGCAGTTGTCAAGATGTTTGAAGGGTAAAGAAGTTACTTTTTAGCTCTTTACACTTTTAAATGAGGCTATCTTTCTTGCACTTTTTTGTAGAATTTTTGAAATACAAGGAAACTTTTCCATCATCTGGAAATCATTACACAAAGGGATAAATGCTACAGGCTCTGCCCATGAGTAAGTTGTCTGTATGCCAGTGAAAGGTCTGGGGACATGAAAATGCTAACTGCTAGACACAAATCTCTGTGCTTCAGGAGCTATAGTTTTAGAAGTTTTTGAACTTCCAGACCTTCTGATAGCAGCAAATAAAGATTTTGGCACCATATCTAATATCCAGCCATGAGAAGGAGTAATTCTCAGGAGCACAAAGGAAAATATATGTATATGGGTGGGACCAATATGTTAGTGGTATAGAACCATCTTGTCTACTGAGCACCTGGGTATACCTTACAGAACTGCAGCTGGGAGGGACGGGGCAGTGGGGTCTGACCATCTCTTCTAACAACCTCAGCAACCATGGTAAAAGCAACCTCAGCAGCTGTTTCATGGTAGAAGTCACCCTGAAATGGGCATGAGCGGGGAGAGCCTGAAATCCAGGCTTTTTACAATGTTACAGTCCATATGCAGGTAGCAACTACGATTTGTGTGCAAGGACAAGGAGGGGACCTTTATGGAGAGACCTCGTATTTGGGAAGTGAGTATTAGGAACCTCAGGTACAAACCACCACAGATGGTGCAGAGAACATCTGCTGCTCTACCCAGAGAGGGAGCTCTTGGGGTTACTGCTGTCTGATAAAAGGCCTAGCACTGTAAATTTTCTTGCTCCATAAGATTTTTGCACTCCTTCAGAGGAAAAAAACCCATATTTATGGGCTACTGTAAACATACATCTGATTCAACCAGATTTACCTGTGAACAGAGAAAAGGAGACAGCAAAGATAGCTAATATGACTAACTATACAAACCAAAAGGGAAAACAATATCTTTTAGATGTTAGACCTTCTATATAGTTATTTCACATCTGCAACACTTGGGATCTGTACAGAACAGGATTTGTTTTCAGACCTCATGGCCATGATTGCCCATTGTCTTTCATTTCCTGTATCCTCCTGCATTCTTGGAAATATGTGTAAAAGACTGCTAATCAGTCTGAATCTTTTTTAATCAACTGATTCTGTCCTGTACAACGACCAGAAGCATAATGAAAATACAGTCGTTAATGAGTAATAGGTTTGTACTATCCAGGAAAGACAAGATTAAGGCATGGGACTGAGAATCATTGTGGTAATAACCAAGAGTGAAATAAAGATGGATGAAAACAGAAAGGATTTTGGTCAGTTGTATTGTGGAAGGATTGCAAAAGAGATTTCACTGAGGCAATCTCTGAAATACTGCACAGGCAGGTGAATAGACATCTCTGTATTTCCAGTAAATTCTTATCACTGTGATTACAATTTTCCAGGTATATGCTGGAGGACATGTATAAGTAATAATGATAAAGCTCAGTTATTAAAAAATTGCCACATGTAGAGGAATAAAAGACAATGAAATGCCAACCATAGATGGAATAGATGTTTTTGCACCCTGATGAGTTGAGTTGATGATTGAGCTAATAGAAATGGTTCAACATTCAGTGGCACAAAACTCAAGGCCAAGGATTAAGGAGTAGTATCTAGAGTTTCTGCATTAAATCAAGTCACCTGTTGGAATAATAAAAAAAAAAAAATAAANAAAAAAAAAGATATCTAGTAGAGATCCTGTGATAGCCTGATATGATGCAGCCATATGAAAACATCTACTCATGAACAGAAATGTACTAAACAGTATTCCAGCAAGAGTTTACCTGGAGTAAAGTACAGCTGCTCACACAAGAGAATTAAGCATGCTGAAAAGAGAAGGGCATCCAAGATGCTTAGAGGAAGGAAAGTTTTCACATGATCAGAGGCTTGGAGTACCTCTCCTATGAAGACAGCCTGAGAGAGCTGGGGTTGTTCAGCCTGGAAGAAAGGTAGTTCTAGGAAAACCTTATTCCAGCCTTTCAATACATAGAGGGGTGGGTTATAAGAAAGAAGAAAGTTTTACCAGGTTCAGTAGCAATAGGGCAAGGGGGAATGGGTTTAAACTCGAAGAGGAGCAATTTAGGCTACATGTTAGGGAAGATGTTCTTAACTGTGAGGGTGGTGAGGCACTGGCACAAGTTGCCCAGAGAAGCTGTGGATGCCCCATCCGTGGAAGCGCTCAAGACCAAGCTGGATGGGACTTAAAGCAACCTGATGTTGTGAAAGCCGTCTCTGCTTATGGCAAGGGGGTTGGACTAGATGACCTCTAAAGCTCCTTTCCAACCCAAACCATTCCGTGGTTCCGTCTTCCAAGAGAAACTTGGCTTTCACAGCCTAACAAAATATTGCATGTCCATAATATTGCATGTTAATACACCAGAGAAAAGCAATTTGAACTAATAGCCACTGCTGGCACAAGAACAAATGGGTATAAATTGGCTATTTATAAATTTATCCTGAGGAGAAGGTTTCTGAGCATCAGAGCAACAACAATTTGGAACAGCTTTTCAAGTTGCAGCACAAAATTTAATGTGGTTAAACAGCACAATCACAACCTGGATTAAATTGTATGATCAAACAACTACGCAGAACTCCTATGCTTTCCTATGGCCTTTATTACTAGAGGGAAACATTATACAAGCTTTTGGGCAATAGAGGTATAGATCCTATATCTCCAGATAAGGTTCTGAGTTCAGTACACCCTGAAAAACGCATTTGCTGTTGCTGATTTTTCGTGCTTCACTTAATGCTTAGTTTTTTTGTCTGTTGTCCATTAACAACACTTGTGAACTTGATTATACTTTGTTTTTACTGCTGTTAAGGTACTTAATTACATTTCTGTCATTAAACATGCACTAATTATTTTAACAGAAATTTTTTTTTCAGTAGATTATATCTTTCTGAAATACTGTGAATCTTGCTGTTACAGTATTACATTTCAGTTTGGCATGCTGATATGTAATGTCCATTCCTCTGTCCTGTTAGGGTTTTATTGGTTGCTATAGTTATAGACCATTCCTCCATTTATGTCAATTATGTAGGCTAAATTCTTAGTGACCCTAAATCTGATATCATACACACCTTGTTGTTTCTATTTTGTGGGATGTTAAAGCACTCAACGTATTATGAGGAAGACTTCCAAAGGAATTAGTAGAGCTTGTCTGCATGACATTCTGATTTGCAGAGCTGAATCCCTCCATGCATTGCCATATTTTTACATCCACCTTAAGAGTAAATCAGCCAGGTCTTGTACATGCTGTAACACATTCTATCTTGATATTTATTATTTAATCTATTAAAACATTTGGCTGTCTCCGCACACAGTTGGGGGACCAATTAAAAGTCCAGAAAAACTATGCAAAGTTTCTCATGTAATTAGACGTTTCAGGGCATGCTATTAAGGGCCATCTGTTCTCCTGGATGACTGAGTATGACTGAGAAATGAGATGTTTCCTTCTGCACTTGAGGTTCCGTCTGTCTTGATTCTATATTTGATTAACTCTGTATGGGGGTGGGGACTGAATTTATTTATAATGGTCTTAGTCTGTGTAGGAGATTAAGCATGATTAGGGTAGGATGTTGAACTGTGTAGCATTTGAGATACCCTTTATTGTTTCAGTGCAAATAACTCTCTTGAACATTTTTCTAGGCGAATCTCCACTGCTTTTCTGTTGTTTACATTTCCCCACCGCCTGTTATTTTCCTTTGTTATCAGCGATCCAATTTTGCCATAGAATAAATGGTTACAACTAGAGAACAATCACTGCCATTTTATGCATTTTGAGTTTGGCTAGGAAAGCCAAGCAGATCTTAGCAGTGCAGCAAAACATATGCTGTAAACTTATGAGAACTGGCTTACTTTCCCCTCGGTAACATCTGTGCAGGCTCACCAAAGGTAACGTAGAACATGCCAGACTGCCTCAAAACATGGAGATACCCAAATTAACTTTTAATTTAGGTATTTCTGCTTTCTGCCAGCTGTGATGTGCCAATACCCTTAAGAGCAGATTTCAGTCGCTTTTTATCAGTGCAGCTGGCTGCCTACACTTTTCCCTCTAAGTGCCTCTAAATCCTAACATAGCAATACTTTTGTTTAACATTTCTTACAACAACTGATGGCCTTAGCTAGAGTTTTGCATTAGCACACACACATTTAAAATTTAAATCTGGCTCTAAATAATACTTCTGCTTCTTTGTATAAATTTATGCAAATAAGATCAAAGGTAACTTATGCTCTTTATATAGCAAATTATTTACTAATCTGTGCCAAGCCAAGACATCTGGTCATTGTGTTTTGGTTATAGAAATGTGGGTTTTTATACCTACTGTGCTTTCTTTGATATTTCACCCACTTTATGTACAGCAGCAAGTACAGTTATATCGATATTCAAACAACACATTCACTTATTCACTCAAATGCTATATTGCTTGAAAAATTAAACAAGAAATAAGAGTTGCACACCCTGTTGCACACTTAGCATGGCTAATTTCACTGCCCTGGATCACCCTTAGGCACGTAAACCCTGGCACTTTCTCAGGCTTCCAGTTGATTTTAGGAATGGTTATCATAAACAGTTTAAAATTAGTATTTGACAATAATTGGAGGCACTTAGGATAGAAATATGTTGCCAAAATTTAGGTACAGTTAGCTATCAAGGAGTGAGTTAGCTACCTTTCACTCCCTTTAGTGTAAGCAAATAATACCAAGGAATTTCCAACCTCAAGTAATTTTTCCTGACTTAGAGAAGGTAATTAGGTACCTCAGTTGGAGTGAGGTGTAATCACCTTGGAGCCCACATTCCTCATCACTATGAAGAGCTCAACCTTAACTTCTCTTTTAATTCCTCAAAGTTAACTTCACTGGTCCCATATGTTTCCTTGGCCTGCAGTGTGGTGAACTCAGTAATTTTCAGCAATCAGTATCAGACTCTAGAGACTACTTCTTTTTCTCTTTTGTCTTTTGAGGAGAAAGTGCATGGATCTTTCTACAAAGAAAATATAAGTGCAGCTACCATTACCATGCAGCTACAGCTGTTAATGATGCACAACACAGTGAATGTATGAACGATGACTCATACAATCATCTGGAATTTATTATCTGCTGTGAAGGAGATGTGGACTTTTTTGTGTAATCAGAAAGAGAATATAAATTCCTTTTAAAATATTTTTTCCTGAAATGAAAAGCTAAATTTCTTTTCTTCTTATTATTATTCAAAGTGAATAAAGTTGTTTAAAGAACACCACAAAAGCTATTAAAACTTTGACAGATGTTCTGGTGAAATGTGAAACTGTTTTTTTTTTTCTTTCAGGAATGACATTATTTCATAATTGTGAAAATTCTGTGATCAGAAAACTGGAAAAATTAATTTTGATGGATATTTTTTTTCCTAGAATGTTTCTTTCATAAGAGAACTACACAAGAGATCTGGAAGCATCAGGATTTGGCAAGAAATTAAATCATTCAGAAAGTGGAATTTTAATCCTTATAGGAGCTCCACTTGAAGTGTCATCTCACAAATGTGTTTTGATCTTGGGAATGGTCATGTTAGCTGTCTGATCCCTTGACAATAATAATGTACATTTGTTCTCAGAGGTTTCACAAAATGGAGGATAATATAAATCACTGCAGATTATATAATTACTACATAGTAAAAGTACTGGGTTTATAGATGTTTTTACATCGTTTTCTACGTATTTTAATATCGGTATTGTTCATGTGCTGCAGTAGTGGCTTTGCTTTCTCAAAATTTAATAATAATCAGAAAATCAGAAATCCTTAACAGTTTCCTTATAATTTTTCTTTGTTTTCATCATAAGAATACACGTTCTTTACATAGAACTAAAACAAAAGATATGCACATGAAAGTCAAAGAAAAGTATATACATATAAAGGTGAGTTTTCTGGCCCTCTTGGCTTTTCTGGGCCCTGTTAAGTACCTAGGTTTTTCAGGCTCCTCCTCTGTCTCAGCAAACTTGTTCAGAAACAAGGGACATGTTTTCTTATAATTGAGACAGTAAAGTCTCTGCTATTCAGTGGTGAATGTAATTTTCCATTACAATACTTCCCCTATAGACACAGCAGATCCTTTTTGTCTCAGGATCTAAATTAATTACAGGTTTTTATCCTATGTAAAAATTCCTTTGTGATAATCTGTTGTTTTGCGTGCTAGAGAGGAGGTTACATGAGGATCACTACAGCCTGATCTGGTTGCAAAAACCTGTGAAAAGTTCAGAGCTGTTATTAGTGACAATCCTGTTCATGGGGGAATTGCAGGTGAAGTCATCTGTCCCCCAATGACCCTTGAATCTTGTGTCTCCTATGCTCAGCCTGTGGAGCCCCAAAGAGCCTCGGTCACTTGTGCCTGGTGCATTTCTCCACAACAGTGAAACCCCAGCGGCACAAAAGTGGTGCTCCTGCTTTGAGGAGCAGTTGTCCAAAAGATACCTGAGGAGCCTCTGCATCAGTGGGGTTAGTAACTTTTTGGGGGTTTAAAGCTTGTTTTTGTAGAGGAGCAAATGAGAATGGATACGTGAAAGCTCTCCTGTTAGGCAGAATATTATAGACTCTGTGTTCAAGCTGAATTTTAATTGAGGGTATCAAAAATAGAGTGTCATACAGACTGAATGCTTGGGATGATTTAACAGGCAGAAAGAATGATGAGTGAGAGCTTAACAAACTAATATAGGCTTGGAAAACAAGATTTGATGAACTTTTAATCACTGACTTTCTCAGCATGTAGAGGAAGATAATTTATTTTCCCAAATGTTTCATTTTTTGTTTTTCTGTTCATTTTTTTTCTGTTTATTTGTTTTCTGTTTCTGTGGGGATAATAAAACTGCTTGAAATAAGCCTTTTAGGGAGAAATGTTAAATACTGGCAATTGCTTACAGCTTTGATCAAAGAATTACACTGGCTATTTACTCTGGGCAAGTAAATGCCATGTGTAGATACAGAATTTCAAAGTATAATAGGTAATGAAATCATTATATGGTAAGGCATTCCTCTCAGACTTGTGAACTAAAAAGGCCAACTGGACATGAAAGGGCCTTTGACAATCTTCAGAGGAAAAAACAAGTTAGCACCTTTAAATCTGAAATTACAGATAAATAAATTTTCCTTCCTTAAACCCCCCGTAGTTCCAATTAGGGATTCTACTTCTCACCTCCCTCCCAAAGTGTGGCACAATGCTACTATGCATTATTGAACATGCTGCTGTGCCTTACTTGACCCCAGAAGTGACTGTCACACAGATTCCTTGAGTACTTCACTGACAGATTGTGACTAGCTTAATTAGAGAATGCTCAAGAAGTGTTGTGAGATACTTGGATTACATGCATTATGTAAGGCCAAATTAATTATGAGCATTAATACAACCTTGATCTAAAGAGTAATTTGAATAAGGGATGAAGTAATAACAAGATCCTTTTGAGTGCCGTACAGCATGCTTTGCTTTTCTATATAAAATATCTCCCACATCATTTCAAATTTTTTGTAGAGCAGAGCAGGGCAGTGTCACTCAGAAGTTCCAGGAAAATGCACTTCCAGATGTGAGTCATTGCTGAACTCCAGCACTCATTTCTTTGTTCACCTTTCAAGCATAAGACAGCCTGTTCCCTTACCACAGAGTTGCCTGCAGGTGCCTTGATGGAACATACAAGGAGGAGCCTGCCAGACAAGGAGACCCAGTTTAAGTTTTTCTGAAGTTTGAGGAATTACCTTCATTTCCTGTGAACACCTGGGGTGATAAGGCACAACCATCCTTATCCTTGGATGAAATCCTACCATTTCTGAAGTCAAAGTAATCAAAGAAATCTTCCCTCTTTCGGTGGAATCAGGATTTCCACCACCTACATGTGTCAGGGACATGTTCTTTCACATAAGGAAACGCGGAAGTGCTGGAAATTACATTACTTTATGCAGCCATGTATTCAAGTTCCCTACAAAAGTAGAGGAATCAGACTGAATGCAACTGACTGATCGCCAAATCTGTCTTGAAAGTTGGATGGCCAGCATGGGTTTCCACTGCAGCTTTTTGCATGGCAAGCTTTATACATTTTGTGGATACCTAGAAAGTTTGGTAGGTTTACTGTAATGAAATATGAACACAAGGAGATCAGATTTCTAAGTCTAAACTTTGTATATTTCTAGGCTAGATTCTTTTAATTAAATACACATATCCACAGTATATTTAAGACATATATTGTAGCATGAATTGAGTTACTCCCTAGATCTTCATTGACTCTTAAAAGTATCTGACTACAATTAGTCACACAAATTTCATACTTTTATACTTATTCTTTGTAAGTACTCTAGGGTTTTAATGAAACGGGGCTGGAATACTAAATTATTTAGTGTTGCTGAGCTAGTTACCACAGAAGCATGAGCAGAGAATCATATTTTAACTTTAGAACCAGTGTATCTCTGCAAAGTTTTCACTTTGATTACTCTCAAATGAAACATTTCAGTTGAATAACCATTTTCTCTTCAGGTATTGGACAAATACCTCTAACAACTACCCTTCACACAAGCTCCACTTATAAGGCCAGAACTCCACATGCAGATTTCCTTTGAATGTAAGGCTTGGGGTGACTGTCTAAAGCCAAGCATATAAATGGCATTCTGAACATTTAGTTCTAGTCCATTTATTTTTGTTTACTTCTGTGCTTCATTATAATGAGGTACACGTTTTCGTGTATCGAGGACTATAATTACTCGTGCCCATAGAGCGGCTCACCAGAGAGTATAATTATTGCTCGCATGTCAGCTCAAGGCAAGAATTAGACTCAAAAGTCTGACATGGTCATTACTCCTACGTTTTAATTTGTTCACCTCCTGGTAGCACCTAACAGATCACCTATGCCTGTCCTAATTTTTCAATACAAAGAAATTAAACTCCTGCCTCTGTATCCTTTTTTTTTGTGAGGGAGATAGTCATAGCTGAGAATGAAGCTGGGACAGGACCACTGGGTAGCACAGGGCAGCCCAGGGCAGCACACAGGGCAGCTGGCCACGTGTGCAGCACTGCCAGCATCACAGACATGTCTGATGCTGCAGAGATGTCACTAATGGCCCTGGGTGCACAGGGATGGAGGGTGTTCTCTTTCTTTGGAAAAAATCAAGCAAGGTCTTGGGGCAAGCTAGACATTTGCCACAGCTGGAGAGACTTATTCAGGCTGGAACTGACAGAGCCATTGCTCATGAGCTATGTGTAGATCAAAAACTGGTTTGATGTGGCTGCCAAAGACCCCTTCAAGACAGGGGCTACAGCAGAGATGACCAGAGAGCCTGCACTGTATGCTTTCTGTAGGTGCCATTCATGCCCATCTATCTCCAAGTGCAACTTGCTCCAGAATCCAAAAGCAGTTTTAGCACAGGAAAACACTGGACTGTGCCTTACTCACCTGAGGAATGGGAGCAGACAAGGGCTGCTGCCCAGCACAGGTACCCATCCACTGCTGTTACACTGGCCTGTGCACTGCTGACACTTCTGGTTTCTTCTGGTTTCTGTCTGTGGTACCATTAAATTTCCTGAGAACTCTCACAGTTCAGTGCAATAAAAATCTTCAGGCTTTAACACAGTGTACTGGTTTAGTGGTTTGTGCTATCATGTTGGGCTAAACCAAACAAGTTATGCCCAATAAAGCAACAAAAAACTTCAAACATCTCTCCCTTGCCTATTACCAGTGAATCCTGGGTCTCTAAATAATTTAAAAATATCTGGTAGTCAGACTTTTTTTGGCTGGCTTTCTCTGAGTTTGTGTGAAGACTTTCCTCTGCAACAGGAAGCCCTGACCATCTCAGTGCTACATTGCAGGGCACGTATGCATACTTCCCATGATTTTGGGAACTACAGACAGAGCTACAATGCTACAGTTGGCCAAGGTTTCTCCATAAGGCCCTGGTAAGGTACAAGAGCCTACACAGATATGACTACACTGCTCTCCACCCTATGACTGAGGGAATAAAGGAACTACTTTTTCCTCTATATTCATACAACTAATTACAAAGCAGTAGTATTTTTTTCAGAAAATTGTCTCCATTACAGCAATGTTAGAAGTGGTAGGGTGAGAGTGAGTCAGTTGTGAAAATTCAAAATTCTGTTTTAATACCTTTTAGTAATAAATGTTCACAAACAAGCACAAATTAAGTTTGTTCTCTATATTTTAAATTCATTTTTCCTCTTCAGTTTATAAGACTGATGTCTCACTATATAATTTTAAGTGGTTTCACAAAATTGCTTCAAAAGAAATGATGCTTTAGAGTTTGCATATACTTGATGTATATCTTTGAAATTATTTGTTCTTGTGCATGTTTTTAGTTACAGAATAAAGACTGCTTAAACTTCTGTTGAGACAATTCAAGTAATTTCCTTATAACTAAATGAAAAGCACATCATTAAAAGAAGATTTAAAGGCAAGAAAAAAGCCTTTCATGAGAGCACAACTCTTGAATAATTACTTCAGCTCTGGCAGTGAATTCTTAGTTATTTAATGAAATCTTAGTGTGCAGTACTTTATTTTAAGAGTTTTCAGTGAGAGAAAATGAACTTTGGTCCTAATGTGTACTGTGGGAGTGAGAGGCACACAACAAATATTATAGCAAGGCATTTTAAGTGTTATTTGCTCAGGTATCTTGGGCGCCAATAACAGCAATTTCTGGTTCTCTGTCAGGCCATGGAGGAAAACACGCGTCGCTATCCTTTCCTTCCTCACCACTGGTTATGGGTCTCTCACGCTGATACACAATCCGTGTCCCAGGTCTCTCCCCAGCACCCCTCACTGACTCAGCTGCAGCTCTTCAGCCACCTGGGGTGTTCATCCAAGCCCTTCTGTGCCCGTTCCGTGCGATGCTCGGGCCAGCGCCGCAGCAGCCGCTGCCCAGAGGTACCAGAGACAATGCTGCTGGCCACACCTGAACCCTGGAGTGCAGAAAAGTGTCTGCACCGAGGCTGCAATTCCTCTCACCTAACCTCAGCTTTCTAAAGGTTAGAAATGTAGATACTACTCTATTCCCTTTCCAGCTAATGGAAGGAGACAGGAACAGCTGGCCAAGATTTCTCTGGGTGGACCTCACCATTCTCCAAAGGTGTTTGTCCTCCACCTACAGGGACATCAGCTGGCTAATGCTAACTGCATGTGGCATTGCCATGTCTCTAGAGTTTACAGAGATAGAGCTTGACCTTAATGTGTACCAAAATGATTTTAGCATTAACAGAACCTTTTCTGGCAAGCACATTGTTCTACATAAGGAAATATCTGCACATGGTCCTCCCAGTACTTGGGCCTAATATTTCAGATGTTTCAGATTATAAAATACATATATACAAACAAAAAGTTTTCTCAGTGATGAAGAAACATCATTAGAAGCTAGTGGAATACTTTTCTAAACCATTTAAAACAATTTTGCCTATAGGTCAAATGCAAGCTAAGTTAACTCAAAAGAACTACAAACACTGATTTTTGAAAATTAATAAAATAAATAAAACAATACTAACTTTACCTGAGCAAAATTAAAGGTGGAACCAAGAAAAGTAGAAGCAAAATATGTATATTTCTAAAAGATAACTGCTGGAAGTATATTTATGTTTCTAAATACAAAGGGGAAATTGAAAATCATCTTATTTATATCTCAGCACATTTACAGTAATATTACATAAGTAATTCCAATGAGTGTAAGTCCAATTAAAAGCCATATAGCATAGAAGAACTGCGCTCTCATTATGTGAAGTGCTTCCTAATAAATAAGTGAACCACTGAGCAAATTCTTCTCATTCATAACCTGCACAGAAGAAGACAAGTGTAATCAGTTGGACAAAAAAATCTGTCAGTGTCCAATATGAAATTCTTGTCTAGTGCCAAATTAAACTTTCTCAGTTTTTATCTGTCTATTCTTCGATTTTTTAATGTTAAAGATATATTTGAATAGAAGGCTATTTGCAAATATTAAATCATCTAAAATTTGATTAAATGCATTTATCAGGATCAGATTTTAAAGACCTTATGGTCTATTGAATGGATTTTAAGCTCTTTTTGGAGAAAATAAAATTTACTTGCTTTCTTCCAAGCACTATGAATTAATTTTTTACAAATGCACTTTCTGTACCTTATTTTTTAATGATGGAGCTGTTTTGACTGATGTCACAGTTTTAAAAGTCAGTGAAAAATCTGTTTCACTGAAGTGGAAGCCCTGATGAGGCATTGTTTTTTCTTCTCAAACTTGAAACAAGTATAAAAGCATATCTCTTAGAACATTTAGATCAACCTTTTTTTCCTGTTCATGAACAAAGAAGTCAGGAGTGGAGGAAAAAGACAAAGGCTTTCTCTGTGACAGGAAGAAAGGCAGGGAAAAAAAAAAGACAAAACAATAAAAAAGCCCCATTTTTCCTTAAAATCCTTAGGAGACCAACTCTCCCTCTCACTTTGTGTTTTATGGAGAGTTTTGAGCCGATTGGTGACACAGTTGGGTTAGCATAGGGACTATTTATTGAAGTGAGGAAAGTAGCTCTTCACTCAAATACTTCCATATCTTTTGCTTTTTCCAGTGGCTCCTCTGAGCTGTTTTCTGAAACAACGTGACTGTGTTGATTACTGCTGCAAGAAGATTATTACTGTAAAAATGCTCAACTGACAAAGATTTCACAGTGTACATTATCAATTTGTATGAGTCAGACCTTTGCTGGGAAAGTCTCAATGGAATTGCAAAACACAGATTTCCAGCTCAGCAGACTTGCACCAGACGTGTACAACTCTAAGCAGAATACCAGTTCCATGCATCAGAGTAAAGGTTTTCAGCATGTTGCAGAACAAAACAAAACAAAACAAACAAAAAACCAACCAACCAAGCAAGCAAACAATACAAAAAATTGTGTTCATCTCAGAAGATGCAAAGCAACTGCCTGAATGTGGATGTTGATACACACTCATACACCTATCCACATGTACTCCAACACATGCAACATCAGTCAGGCTCCTAATATCTACACCCAAAATTACAAAGAGGGACTGTTTGACACACCATACTAATGCCCACACTGAACTGAAAAGGTGGGGATATGTTTTTTAAACTGTTTCTCTTACTGTCACCACTGATATAACCAACAGAGCTCTCCTCTCTATCAGCAATTAATTTTTTTAAATTGCTGTAGGTGAAAGCTAGATTTAAAAAAATCATGAAGTTTCATACAATACTTAAGTAAACAGCCAGCTTCATCAGTTTAGATTTCATTTACTTGTGAGGAAAGTATCAAAGAATCTGGAGATTTTATTTGAGCTGTTAACAAAAATTTAGAGATCAATGATAAAAATCAAGTTATAATACTATTAATGATTGATACAAAGAAAAAATTAGAATTAGTGAAGAAATTTAAATTAAAATCTCCAAAACTTCCAAAATTTGTAGAAGACTGGATTACTTCTAAAAGCATTTTTTTTTCTCAATTTAGCAGTGCTCAATAAAACTGAAAACTTAAAAAAAAAAAAACAACTTAGCTATTAAGCTAAGTAAATAAACTATCAGAAGCTATCCACTTTTTGGTGAGTCAGCATATCCTGTTGTAACAACAGCCCTGGTGTCAGATTAAGAAAACTCGTCAATGTAGATAGGATCTTAGAGGAGAAATTTCAATGTCAAAATAACAAATGGTTTTCATGTAGCTTTACATTTTTATATATGGAGATGAAATTTTATTCTCTCATATACCGATGATGAGCTAGGCAAATTCAGGAACAATATTCTGGATAGATAGTTACACATAACATACTGAGTACTGCAATAGGATGTGACATGCTGCTCATTGCAAATGACATAAATCATTAAATGTCCTAATGTTAAAGGCCCTTAAGTAATTTATGCAATTTACCAGTTGGTCACTAGTGTTTCAAGCTTAATCTTCTATTGCTATGGGTTGTTGAACAATGTCAGTGGTCAGTTCCCTTCTTTTCCCACTGCCTTATTTTGTGGCTGTCATTAGGGATATTGCTTAACGCTTTATTGAACCTCCATTTGCCTACTTTCTCACAATGTAGATATACTTCTGCTCCCTGTAGCCAAGTACCCACAGAATAATATGAATACTATTATCTTTAAAATTTATTGTCATTATGAATACCTGCTTAAGCACACAAAAATTGCTTGGGTCCAGAGGCCAGTAAATAAAGAATCAAGCCAATCTCTGGCGCTATTGTCAAAGTCTTCTTATTTTTCTGCTTAGGAATCATGGAATCATATGATTGCATTGTTCAAAAGAATACTGGGATCACATTCACAATTTCTGTTGGTTTTGTAATACTATACACTCCACTTTTTCATCTTAGAAAATTGAAAAAGGGAAAAAAATGGTGGGTTTTGTTCATCACTGTCATACAAAATGTGACTCCAATCTATTTGAAGTTCTACCTGAAAATTTTAGCACTGAGTGACTACTGAAATACACACAGAACAGAAAGGAGAATCCTAGAAACTCAATTAAAATGAAAACACAAATGTCAAGAACAAAAAAATCTCACAAATTTTCAATTATTCTTTTAACATCATCCTGTCCTATAAGGCAATTGTGAAAGTACATTATCTCCTTGTTGGAGGAAATGCCAAGCCAAATGCTATTACTGTACCCTCTGATTTTAAAAGAAGATGCACAATGTCAAAATGTTTTATTCCCAAAATGTACCTGACATTTTATTTTTCATCATGCGTATTTGTATGTGTTACAACATTTATTTTGATGAAATGAATGGAAAAAAAAGAGGACAGTAGAAATAAAAATTGAAGTCAAGTAAAAAAACCCCTATAGTTTATCAGTTATTATAGTATACGAGCATCTCCCTGTAAAAATACCAAATATCCCTAGTCCTGGGGTAATTAGCTGCTTTGTGTGACAAAGGATATATAGGAGGCACTACCTCACCACAAACTATATGAGCTTTTATTGGTGGTATCCAGTATTCTCAGGTCCATGCAGCCAAAGTCCACCTGGAGAGAAGGTCCAGCTCCAGCTGCAGGTCCACATCTCTGTGTCCCCTGACCTGGTCACTCTTGTCACATGAAATCTTCAAGGTTAGCATGAAGTAACTTGTGCTTTTTTAGAGAGGTAGGACAGGAACAGCACATCATACCTGGCGCTGGTGCAAGAAGTGTTTGTCTCATTATTTTATATCATGATTTCCTTTCATCACCCACTGATTCAAATAATGTAATTAGATTAATACTAAGTAAGAAACCACTTCATCTTACATCCATGAGCAGTATTATTGTAGTGTAAATTCCTCCTGCAGTGAACGGAGGATGGATAAACAGAGATATTTTTCTCCTGTGCATTTGTCTTATTAATAATATCAATGAGCAGTATCAGTTGTCTTCTTAGGCAGTTTGGGGAACACCAGCAACTGTGGCTGTTCATTACCTCATTTACCCAAGTAGTCTTTGCTAAATAGGCACATATTCTTGTATCCTCACTGCACAGACAAGACAAGATTGATGGAGATCAAAAAAAAAAACAAAGACAAACCCAGAGGGACCGTAGGTATTTGTTTAATTACGGGACCATTTACCTGATTTTCATAAGGTATTTGCTTACTTGAATTCAAACCATTCATAATAAGGAATAAGCAAGTCACTGAAATTTGAGAATTGGACATCAAAACAAGTCTGTTTTATCTGCTGAAGTAAACTGAAAAAATTTCACAGTGTCTGGCACAGTCAAAGGCAGAAATCCTTCCTCTTTGTTACCTTCCCCCAGATGCTTACACCTTGTCTCCAGGAATACATCATGTGAGAAAGAAACTTGTCAATTATCAAAACGTTTAACTCTAAGACTGATTAGACAGAAAATAGAAATATGTTTCAAAATTAATGCAGTAAAGAACTATGGCAGTAATAAAAGAAGCCTTATGCTTCTGTTTAATATTTCTTCATTTTAGTTATTGGTTTGCAATATCAGTTATCCCATTAGAGTCTAAGCTACAAAGACTTCAGGATAATAGATCTTCCTTTAGGCACCAATGTTTGAAGGGAAAAGGACAATTTAATATTCTAAAATCAGTGCAACTATGTGGGCAGTAAGGAAGAGAGGCTTATCTGTAGATTTACTGTGAAACAATCACGCTCCTGCAAGCTCTAAATCCCTCTCCTACTCACAATTAAAGGCATAGATAACTTCCTAATGTACAGCAGCTGACAGATCAGATGATGGAAAGCCAATATCTATCACTCTCTGTTTACTTCTTACTCTGTATGAGGAAAATCAGCCATATGCAAAATCCATTTGGGATAAAAAGAGCTTGGGTAGCAGTGCATAGTATGAAATGGTTTCATCCATCAACTCTCTCCAGAAAGACAAGACTGGATGTTTCATTTGCAGGGCAGTGTGGAAGATACCAAGGGAAGAAGTTATCAGTTCAATAACAAAGGGAAAACTCTCAGAATTTCAAGCTCCTAAATGACTTCCTGAAAGGCTCTTGCACAGCTCCTTATTGGTTCGTTTGTTTGTTCTCAGAAAGGCAATTGCCAGAAACTTGATTTCGATTTGAAAGCTTTCATTTATAAAGAATGCAGTGCCAAAGGAACCGGTGTGGGATATTAACCGGTACAGTGATGGGATATTAACCGGTACAGTGAATCAAATCTTGAAGACTTTCTTCAGAGTTTGAGTTTTATAGACTATAAAAAACTCTAAACCAGACCTGGCAGAATCTTTAGCACTTCAGGAACCCCAGAATTTGGCCTGCTGGGTTTACCTGTGAAGTTCTTATCTCCAACTTTTAAACAGTTTGTACATCTAAGTTCAGTTTATGTCACTAGTAAAATTAATCCAATCCACCAAAAAAGCTTACATTTAATGCACATTACTCTTCTCTTATGTCAGAGAAAGCTGTGAAAGTGATCCTGCTGAATTCAAAGCATCCTATGACTCTCCTAAATCTCTTTGGAGACAGAGAGACATTCCCACTGCAGAAGGAGGGATTTACTGCCTGCAAACTCAACATCTGTGATACTTGGATTGTCAGCTTAAGTACTTTAAAACTTTCTTCTGTGTCCTTATTTTTACCATTAATCTCTTATCTTATTCAATATAAAAAGAAGACTGACAAAATAAATTTTGCAAGTAGGAATTCAAATGAGTAGTTTGTCTTGCCTCCAAAATATCAGTAAAACATCCCCATTTTCACATTAGTTTTCAAATTTCTGTATTCTTCCTTCTCCCCTTCTCTTAATTTCACAGGAGATTCCTGGCTGATCCTTACTTGTCATAAAGATTTTGCAAGGAATTTTTTAAGGGGGATTTAATTAAGATGGCTAGTAATAGCTCACTTTTGTTAACTCAAGAACAGCATCATCAGCCGGGCAAGGGAGGAGATTGCTCTGCTCTGCTCTGCACTGGGGCAGCCTCACCTCGAGTGCTGGGGGCAGTTTTGAGTACCACAATATAAGAAGGACATGAAACTATTAGAGACTGTCCAAAGGAGGGCACAAAGATGGTGAAGGGCCTTGAGGGGAAATCATGTGAGGAGCAGATGAGGGCACTGGGTTTGTTCAGCCTGGAGGAGACTGAGGAGAGACCTCACTGCAGTTACAACTTCCTTATGAGGGGAAGAGGAGGGACAGGCACGGATCTCTTCTCTGTGGTGACCAGTGACAGGACCTGAGGGAATGGCCTGAAGTTGTGTCAGGGGAGGTTTAGGTTGGATATCAGGAAAGGCTCTTCAACCGGAAAGTTGTTGGGTACTGAACAGGCTTCCCAGGGAAGCGGTCACAGCACCAAGCCAGACAGAGTTCAAGGAATGTTTGCACAATGCTCTCAGGCACATGATGTGACTCTTGGGGATGGTGCTGTGCAGAAAACTGATGGACTCAGTGATCCTTGTGGGTCCTTCCAACTGAGCATATTCTGTGATTCTACGACTGAAGAGATCTACATCTTCCTCCATGTCCCAACACTTCTGGGTCCAAATCCCAATGCCTAATGTTTGAGAATTGGTGTATGTGCAAAACTTCAGGAAAACAACTTGCACACACAGTGTGCACTTGTCTGTCTGCTTGCCTGGCCCAGCAGCTACATAGAAGCCTGACAGATTCCGGCAAAGAGCTAGCAAGCAGCAGCTCTGTTGACTCAGAAAGTAACATACCAGTTTCCTGGGTGCTACCCCGAAGGCCCACTGCTCTAAGGGATATGTGAAAGGAGCTGAATCAAACCAAGAGAAATCTTGAAAAACAAGTCTATTCTGCTCATCTCCTGGTAACACAAGCAACACCTTACCCTCCAAAACATTTAGGGGACACATTATCTCAGTCTTCAGAAAATCCAGGTACCTTTCACAGTGTTACAGATCAATGACTGAAATGAAGTCAAAATCACTGTGTCAATTGTGCTTCTTCAGGATTACATTTCAGTCTTAGTGAGACTGAAATGTCTTAGTGCAAACAAATAATGACCATGGCAGATACTGAGGTTCAGCTGTTTTTCATCCAAATGGCTTTTTAAATCTTTGCAGCAGTGTCTTCATTTTTTGAAAGAAAGGATGCTTGCTTTGATCTTACAAATGTGTATCATTATTGTTTCAATCAGTTTAACAGTACCCGAGCAGCAGGTTTTTGTGCTTAAACATATTGTGCAAATACTTGCACAAAGGAAAACAATAAAAATAATTGTAACAATTCTTGTTTCCAGTTTCTACAGAAGAAGTTTCTACAGTTACCTCTATCCAGTTTCAGAGTCTTGGTGTTAATTTCAGTTGTTATTATTGGTGACTATTTAAACAAGAAGACACCTATTTATGAGGCTTTGGTGGTTTATTTTAATGTTAGACATTGGAAGACAATGACCTGTTTCAACAGATTAAAAAACATACTTTAAAATGAGATGCTGGTCTGTTGGGTGTTCTGAGACAGGGTTAGTTGTCCCCATTGCAGCCCTCATAGTGCTGTGCATTACAGGGGATCTAGAAAAGTGTTGATAACACAGCATCAGTACTGTCCTTCCAAGACTCCCCTGTTGCACCTAGTAGATTGGGGATGGGCAAAGTTCGGGGCGGGGAAATCCAAGGAACCAAAGGGATATCCATAACAGAAGACATGTGCAGCAATACAGGCTGAGAGAAGGGGAGGAGGGCATTAGTCGTTAGTATAGCATTTGTCTTCCACAGCAACTGCTCAATTCTTCCTCAGCAACTGCTGAATTTTATTCATACTAAAGTGGCTGGATATCACCTGCTGATGGGAAATACAGAAAAAATCTTTTGGTTTTCCTTTCCTTCCATGTCCAACTTATTGACTTTTGCTTTATTAAAGTGCCTTTACCTTGAATCATGAGTTTTTCTGCTTATTTTCTCCACCTGCATCCTGGCAAGGAGGGAAGAAAGAGGCTGTCTTGGAAAGCACCTGGCACCCAGGCCAGGGCAGCCATCACAGCTATCAAATACTTTTAGCATCTTTCAGAATCAAAAGTGCATTTACCCTTATAATTTTTGTCACATGGTTTTGGTAATATTCATAACTAGTGCATTAAAGAACTCACTGCTTACTTGTTTTTCCTTTCTTTGAAATAGTTAGCAGATTGTTCAATGTGCTAATCATCATTTAAGAAAGTTTAGCTCCTAAGTGATCCCAGAAATCAAAAATCAAACTAGGGGGAAATAATAAACAGAATGGGAACATTTCCAATGCATAGATTTACCCTGTAGGTTTTGTGGAGGCTCAAAATAATTTTATGGTCTTATTATTTCTTTGTTTTAAATTGAAAATACAAATCCATGCTTTATCATTTTTTCATTTTAGTTTGAATTGGTTTAGTCACCTGGCAATCCAATGTTCATGATTTTCTGATATTAATAACTCAATATTTCCTTTAAAATATTTCCTTTGAAATCTCACCGTCTAAGCCCTTATAAAAGTCCAATTTGAGTGGCATTTATGATTTTTTAGTGAAGGACCTGTCAGTTTTTAATTTTAGAAGTTTTATTTTTAAGGAAATTTACATAATCTTTTAATTCATTCAGAGAAAACTGAATTATTTTTGTAGAGTTTCCCATATTTGACAGGATTTTGCAAGGTTTCTGTGAGCTACTTAGATATTTCACAGGGGCTTTCTTAGCCTTGTGGTGCAAGCTAACTGCATTTAAGTCATGCAACTGTGATTTAAGCATAGAAAATCTGTATGGGATGACATTTGATGCAGTACTCAATAGCAACTCTTTCAGTTACAAATGGTGCAGTATCTTGTGAGCTCTGTTAGAAAAATATAAATCTCCTGGAAACGTGCAAAGAATTTAGGTTTGAGGAATAGTGTTTTGGACACATGTAAAAACCTACTCTATTTAATTTATAACCAATTTATCTAAACAACTACTTTTTCAAAACTGAATTAACATCTCTGATGTATAAATATATATATTTTTGGAAAATATAAATAGTGATGCTGTATATGGCTACAGCCTGACTTACAGCTGTCATTTCACCAAAGGAGGAGGAAAAAAACCCATTGCATAATTTCAACCTATCAAAATAAGTCTTCTAGCAAAAAAAGTGAAGCAAGGCTCTGTAAAATTTAGTTGATGAGCTTTGATGGTAATATAAATGGAAAGCAGCCACTTTTGAGAAAAGCAAATTAATGGAAACCAACTTCTCTTTGATGTCTCCAAATTCTTTGTTGCTTCAAGTTCTCTCTCAGCTTTATTAACTTCTCCCTTTTGCTTCGTTGAAGACAGTTTCATCTTACTATCTTTCATATTCTTACAATCAAAATTTAAAAGGGTTCAGTATTTTCTACTAATGGAGTGTCCAGTGGTTATCAGGTGACTTATCTCCTGTGGATAATTAGCTGAAATCATCTTGACTGCTCTATCCCTCTAATCATCTTTAGAGGTGGCCTCCTCTGGTCTTGCTTCAATAGGTCCATGTCTTTGGGGCTGAGGATCCCAGAGCTGGACACAGTACAGGAAAAAAAATAAAACTGACCAGGAATAAAAGATGATCATTTACAGCAGTAATGAAGAGCTCAACGTTCTCCAGGATGAAATAGCACACAATGGAGAAAATACACGCCAGCAAATAAACTCTAAAAAACATTCTAACAGCCTTACCCACTGCGCTATAGGAGAGACAAAACTGAGCTAGATAGACTCTTGGTCTCACTTACTGAGATGCTCATTATGTTTCCAATGTGTGCTTCCCTCCTTGGTGTTCCTTGCTACTTGACTTAGAGAGACTCGGGTGAAACTTATTGATTGACAGTCTAAGGAATGATCTGTGGGACACTGGGACCATCTCTTTGGCTCAGTATTGACTTTAAACTGAACTAACTCCCAGAGCATTCAGGCAGTCTATCTGATCCGTTTTTCACAAACAAAATGTAAGTAGCAAGGACAAGCTCATCTTCATGAATATTGGCAGAACAACTTTTACCACTGGAAACAAGTATAGATGTAATTCCTTATGAGGAAGAGAGGATTTCTTAGCATATGAAGAAGTGCCAGTGGCAGGACAGGTTTCTTTAAATTTTGAGAGTACTTCAAAACCTCTGGACAGTCTGAAGCATTTAAAAGCTGAAGCATTTTAAAGGTATGAAGATATTTATTAGTGAGGAATAGTGTTCTGAGGGCTACATAGATGAATATTTCAAATGAGGAAAAAAGGGGAAAACTTGTTTTCTTTTTTTAATAAAACCTCACTTGCATTGGCCACAATTCTGGTTGAGAAGGTATTTATTTCTCTTATGACATTCAGAGGTTTAAGAACACGATCTGTTGTGCTAATATTGTTCATGTTTGCTGATTACCCAACTATAAATTATTATCAAAATATAGTAAAAATCCAGTCCAGCTAGTTATGAGGTATGGAATACAAGCAAACAGATTTCTGAATACTTTGAAAATTGTTTAGGTTGCCCTTTTACACTCCAACTCATGTAGCATTTTTCTTGACATATACGTGCCTTTGGCATGTTCAAAGAAATATGATTTTGAAATAATCAAGCCATGCATCTTAGAACTGCCTGTCCTGGTCACAAATGTGCCACATTGCATATTTATTGACAGCCACATTTTCTCTTGAGAGAATTATATTCATATGTGCATGACTGTCAATGTATTGTCTCTCACACATATCTGTGTGTCAGTTATGGGAATAAAGCATAAATAAAATATTAGAGTTGAAAAAGAAATAAAAATTATGAAAGCTATTGGAAAACAACTCCTCTCCAAATGCAAGGTGCATGGGAATACAAGAGGATCATCTCCATAAATACATTTCTTCATCCAATTTCACCTTAGGTTCTCACAGATCAGTGCAGAGCAAAACTTCTGATTAAACTTCAATTTAATTTTCTTACAGACCTTAAGGAAATTATATATAAAGCATATATATCAAGTATCACATGTACTCCACAGAACTCATATTTCTTTATTCACAGATATGAATTATCCAAGTAACCTACATAAGAATTTCACTCTGCTGAGCTGCTGCTTTCATTGTTTTCTAAGTCTTTGAGACAAGAAGTTATATAGTCAATCAAGCTTACAGTAGAGAGCAAATGAATATCACAGTTGAAATGAAAAACTGTCTGTTTATTTTACATAACAGAAAAATCAGTGACTTATTTCAACAAAAGTCTACAATTTAGTTAGAACTAAACAGAAATTAGTTAGAAGTGACTTTAGTTCATTTTATGAACTTAGACAGTAGTTTCCACGGATTTAAATGAAGTATCCTGTAAGTCATGAAAACTATGTCTAGTCCCAAAATTACACATGTAATAAAATTTAGGCTCACTTTTATTGCAGCCAATTCCTTTTAAATGCTTGTTTTCTTCATAATTACAGAGTTTGGCAATTCTGGTTTCATTTTGGTTTTTTTGGGGGGGAGGGAGGGTGTTGGTTTAGGTTTTTTTAAAATATATTTCTTCTGATGTTTTCTACTCATTCAGCAGAAATATGATTAATGACAACACAGATATTTTGGCAGATGGGTGATTACCTCTTAAAACCTTCTGTGGAATGGCTATTTGTAGCAACTTATGGGCACTTGCAATTTTCTCCCCTTAAAATATGCACAGCCCAATCTTTCCAGTTCTAATGTGCAACTGGAGTCCCACATATGGACTTTCAGATTTCTGGACAGGTGCATGAGGACATGACTTGTACAGACTGATTTGAATTTTAAATTGTATCACTTGAGTCACATCATGCAACTTTTAAATAGCATCTTTATTTGTACCTACCGGTGCTCACATTTGTGTATCTCCTCCATTTTATATCGGGCATGGGAGCCATGGTAATGTGACCCTCTCACGCTGCAAGCAGATACTCTCCTTCTCTGAAGCAACAGCCCAGCCACTGGGAGAAAGGATTTATGTCAGCCCCTGGCCCTTCCCTGATGAGTGCCTGAAGCCACAGGAAGCACAGGTTCAGAGTTTTGAAGCAGATACAATATTGATTACAGCTACCTCGATCTGTTAGAATTATCTACAGCCCTTCAGCTGTAAAGCTGAGTAACCACTGACCCAGGATATTTGATAGGATTTTTCTGAGGGAAGGAAAGTTTCATGTAAAGGAAATCTTAGGAAGCCAGTTGTTACATTTGAAATATATTCATCAGATAAATAAAAATACTTTCTTTGCCTCTTTGCCACAAGCTGTTCACCTTGTCACTTGTGTACCTATCTATCCACCTGTCTAAAAACATGTATGTTTATACATATTTTTATATGAATACCTCTATAAATGACTTATTCTATTTCTACAGCATTTGCGTTAGAAGTTCCTTTTACTAGTCTAAAATATTTAAGTTTTCCTGAGGAGTGTTTTTTTTTCTTCTCCAATCTTCTTTACACAGTTGCCAGATACAAGGAATTCTGGGCTTCAAGAATCAACATTTTTAATATTAACCTGAAGCCTACATTTTGCACTAGGAAGAATGAATGAATTAATGGATCAAGCTTGTTAAATTCAGTCAGACATATTTACAATTAGAGCAAACTGACAAAACTTGTTTTAAGTGAATGAAATGGTGACAATTGCATGGCTGAGCAGATGGCACTCCCTCTCCTCGCCTACAAGAGCAGTACAGTATGGTCGTTTTGCAGAGAGACATTTGCATAACTTTGAAGACTAAACTGGACTGAACAGTCTGCAAGAATAGATTTATTACGCACTGCTTATGTCTGCAGCCAGCCTGACATGCCAATGCGTGACCATGCTAGTGCCACAACATAGCACAGGGCCATAAAACAGCTTCCATGTTGCTATGCAGTGCAAAGATTGTGGATTTTTTAGTAGGAGACTTCTCAGCACTACTGCCAAGGATCCTGGGAGGGATGAAACTGGCAAAGGCATCTGCCATGTGGGAGATTCTTGAATTATCAAAAGTCCTACCTGTGTGTAAGACTGCCAGACCACATGCTATTTCCTCCAGTGTAGATCAGAGCACGTGTCCACATATAGCTAACAACCTCCAAAAACTCTCCTGTGATTTTAGGTCAGAAATACTAAAATTGCTGCAAAATACATGTAATAGCTATGCTAACCAGTTTCTGTCCAATAACTCAGTAATCAGAGGGCCGGCAAACACAAACTCCTCTCACTTCTGTGTCAGTGTTAAAGCCCACCTCTTTCACCTTCCAACCCAATTCACTGGGTTACAGTAAATCTTCAGGTGGTCAATGAGAATATCAGAGCAGAATACTGAGCTTAGTTTGGTTTGGCTCAGTTGGTTTGAAAGAACTTCTAGGTGTCTAGTCAAGTCTTATGTCTCACTTCAAGACTATCACCAATACAACACCGCTATTACAGCTCTTCCATCAAAGGAATGACTACAGCACAGGATCATAGAATCAATAGGAATCACTGGAAAAGACTTCTAAGTTCATTGAGTCCAACAGTTCACCCAACACTGCCAAGTCCAACACTAAACCATGTCTTGAAATACCACATTTGCATGTCATGTGGTATTATACATAACCTCTCATATGAAGGTAATTTGATTTCTTATCTGAAAATAGGGCAAATTTCAGTTGTCTCTAAAGAAAAATATGTGCTACCTGGACCAGGGAATCGAAACCAGAGCCCTTATCTTCCTGCCTGGTAATTACTCTTTCACCATATTAAAGCTCCCTGTAGCCTAAAGACTATTTAATTTCACCCAAAGCAGAGCATTTTTGGCAGAAGATATTGAGACAAATCCCTTCCAGAACACCGTGATTGCTGGGTGCAATGCTCCTTTGGAAACAAGGAGCAAACTACCCCAAGAAAAAAATTTACTCTGTATCCTTTAAGCTCTAAGCTGGTTAGAGAGGCGAGGTGCTAGAAGCAATAGCACAACCACTGTGCCTCAAGTGGGGACCTGGCCTTTCTAGTGTGTGAAGTGTGATTAAGTCATAATGTTCCAGGAAATGAAACTCATTTCATCAAAACTTATGCCTGACCCAGCTGAGTCAACAGAAAGAAATGGACACTGTAACTTATGATTCAGTTGACACCTCATGCTTGCACAGAGCACTGCTAACCAAAGTGCCTCAGGATTCAATCACAATAATGTGGATATTTTAATGCACTAAATTTTCTATATTATTAGGCAGTTAGCAAGGACTGCTTACATGTTGTTTGGTTAAAGTTCTGTGTATAGAAGTGTAACCTGTATTTTTATATCTTAGGACAGCTATATGATAGCAATTACCTGTTTTCCTCTTTGACTTTTTATGAACTTCATGAAGAAAACCTCGTGGAACTACAATAAAAAGTACTAAATTACATGAAAACCCTTTATATGTTCTTACTTCTCAGACATCTGTTGCTGTATACAAGGAAAGTCTCACCACAGTTTAGTTACTGTTAGATAAATAATGAAATGTAACTGCAGAAAACTATCTGCTATACTGTCACATTAATTTTTAAGTATCATTCTGATTACTTGCTAATGTGCTTTTATCATTTTTCTTACCTAGTGGAATGAGAATCTTTCAGTACTGATTTCTAGACAGTGAAATTCTTTGAGGGAAAGGTTTTATCTTTCCTTAGGATATACTGTATAGAAAGGAATGAATCCGTTGCCATTAATTTTATGTAAGTGATGATAAAGCACTATAAAGTATCTATTCATAAGCGATGGTATGATGCCTCTAAACAGCAGCAAGCTTTTGCTTTTTAGTTTCCCTCTTCTCCTCATATCATGTCTAACTTATGTTGTGTTTTTATAGAACAAGGTTTTCATTGCACCAGACACTGAAATGTGATCCTTTTTTCCCTGATAATAATGCTTTGTTTCTGAACAGAAAAAAAGATGTCATTGCATAACTCACTGAACATCTTCGATCAGATGATTTGTTTAGAATTGCAGATTATGCTCGAAGGGACTGCTTGAGCCATATTGGTTCCATCAGAATTACATAGAAAATAGAGCCATCATGAACACATTATAATCTGTTTTGAAACCAGCTTGATGCTGAGTAATGAAGAATTATGATGCCAAATTTTTAGAATTAAATATAGCACTGAAACACGTGGATAAAAGGCTCAAATGAGATTTTGATGCTCCTGCTCATAATTTTCACATGCTTTTAAAAACAGTGTATCTCTTGCCCCACCTCAGCTAAATAAAATTGCACCTATGATAGTTGAGACAGCAAGTTTTGTATGTGTTTTCAGACACTTCCAGTTCTCAGGTACATAGACATGCATTAAAATATAAAGATGTCTTATAAATTCTGAAAGACTGTAATTCTCTACATGAAAATATATTCCATGCTCAAATTGTTGCTGATACTGTAACCATCCAGAAAGAGCAGGGCATGCCTGTTTGACAGTAATGCAAACCATTTACTTTTAACAACTGATTGAACCCTGTGGTTTTTTTGAGTTTGTTCTTAGTTCACCACACAGTTGTTTGAAATCATTAAGCATGTGGATTGGTTAAATACTGAGAACTCATGACCTCTAATGTGATTAAACACCTCACTGCTTTTATGTTTAATTAACAACAAAAGCAGCTAATTATTTTGTATGACCTTTTTCCACAAAGATATCCTTTGACTGTTCTTGAGATCAAAAGACATATTCATAAAAACATCAAAAGAATTTATGTGCAACTAGTAGAATCAGCTTCCTTCACAAACTGTAAACTGCTTATTTCAAACTGAAGTTTCATTTCACTGTTGTCTCGAGATTACATACAGTGCTGATCACCCCATGTTTAGATAGCTTATTTTTTATTTATTGCATATAACATGAATTTGCACCATACACCAATACATGTGCACAAGCACATTGTTCATTTATGAAAAAGTAATGTTAGATTATGCTGCTTGGATGTCACAAAGAAACTCTTCACTGAAAAGGTGGTCAAGCATTGGAATGGGCTGCCTAGGGAGGTGGCAGAGTCACTGTCCCTGGAGGTGTTCAAGAAATAACTGGATGTTATTCATGGCAGTCAGAGCCATGGTCTAATTAACAGGGTGCTGATTGGTCAAAGATTTTACTTGATGATCTTGACAGTATTTTCCAACCTTAATGATTCTATGAGTCTATGTAATCACTGGGAATACTCACTGAATAAAGTTAATGCAAGTTTTACACATTATATTTGAAAAGTGATCTTCAGTAGAACAGGAAGACACATCTCTGATTCTGCAGCTGATTGTGCTCAGATTTTGTTACTTTCAGAATGTGCCCAGATTTTTCCTCCTTACTTCCCAGATTTTGCTTCTTTTTTTTTTTTTTGCTAATTTTATTAAGACTTAAGACTTTTATTAAGACTTCTGTTAATGGTGGTGGTGTACCAGTTTTTTCCACCTTGAAAATATTGGAATGCTTCAACTTATTTCAAAAGCAAACCTAAAAACTGTAGTAAGTTGTACTTTGGTATGTATTCTCAAAGTTTTGCACAGTAACTTTTCAAGTTTAAGAAACATTCCTTCTGACTACTACTAGCTCTAAATTAAAAAAAAAAAAAGGAACTGTGCATCTAAAATTGAATTTATACAGCCTTTTTTTTTTTTTTTATTTATGTAGTTTAAGTACAAAACAATAAAGTGAAAAACATCCCTCCAGGCAGCTGCTTAATGGTAGAAGACCACAGGATTTTTAGGTGCCTCTCAATAAGCCTACAACTGCAAGCAGAACTGGTACTCTCAGAAAAACCAAAGCCACTTTCTTTTTAGAACAGTAATAATGCTGCTGCTGCCTAATTTACTTTTTAGATTCAGCTCTCTGCATACAGGTGACAGGTTTGCATGTAAAAGCACTGATGTCTCCAAATCTTTTATTTCAGCCTCAGCTGAAAAAATTATATGAAAACATCGATGTTCCAATCTACATAATGAGTGTCCAGTTTGCAAAGCATCTGCATCACTTACATGCACAAAAGATGCACAGAAAATGGTAGTGTAGCTGCTGATATGTCACTCTAATAGAAGACTGGAGAATGTTTGGTTATTTTTTTCCCCTTGAGTTTCACTGAGAAATAAGTAGTGCTGTCAGAATGAAAATGCCCTCTAACTTATTCAGTCTAATTTATTTTTATCATTTGAAGTCTAAAATGAAAGTTCCAATGTGTTAACAGTTTTCTGTAGTTCAGAAGGTAAATTTTTAAAAATACACTTTTTTGAAAAGTGTATTAGCTCAGAAATTTTCCACTATGTATATAGATAAAAAATACGGTTTTTGCAGAAAATAACATGGTAAAAATAATGCTGCTTAGATTATCCAAGAAATGGGGAGGAAGGTTTTAAAAGTGTATATTGCTTGTCACATCTGAATACTTCTGTGTTCAGAAAGATTGACACCCCTCTACTTAAAAATTTGATGTACTGTAAGCCTAACTGCACCTAATGCATCTGACTTCATTACTCATTTCTTATCTCTCCTGTCCTCTCCTCCTCAGCCTCCTCAACCAAGTATTAGTACAAATTTCTTTGGGCTGTCAAGCATTAGAACAGGCTCCCCAGGGAAGCGGTGGAGTCACTATCCCAGAAGGTATTTAAAAGACGTGTGGATGTGGCACTAAGGGACATGACTGAGTGGTGGACTTGGAAGTGCTGAGTTAATCAGCACTGGGAATCGATGATCTTAAAGCTCTTTTCCAGCCAAAATGATTCTGTGATTCTATGCCTCTGTAGACTCCATTTCTGGCTGAGAAGCCTTCTCACAGCCTTTTCAACAGAGTTTGTATCAACAACATGATTTTTCATACAAAGATAATTTCTTAACTGGTGAGCTTGGCTCATAGAGTTTCCACTGAAAGGCAGCTTCTATTTCCAATGCAATGTTAAAGACATATTGTTCTGAAGTTTTGTGATCCCATTTCCTCTTAACATAGTGTGCTGGTTGTGGTTGGGTTAGAGTTAATTTTCTGCACAGTGGCTAGTATGGGGCTATATTTTCGGTAAGGAAAGTTTAAAGAGGCATAAGTTAATCAGCAAAACACTTTGAGAGACCTTCATATCTTTTACAGCAACAAGAAGTGTAAAAGCATGGGAGGTGGTTTCGGGTGAGCCAGGTGACAGTGAGCTCGGCTAGACTTCAAGGCTGGGACAGGACAGGATCCCTAAAAGCCTGGCCACAACTCCGCTCCCTTCCTTCCCTGGCGGAAGCACCAGGGGCCTTCAGATACCTCCTGCGGGGTTCCATGGCTTCCCTCTTCCTGCACGTTCCCAAACTGAGGCGGCCTTTGCAGGCAGCTGGCCTTCTCGCTTCCCTCTCCTCCCAGCCCCGGCAGCGAGAACAGAGGCCCACGGACGCTGCCGACTCCAGCAGGGAACAGCCGTGTTCGCCCAGATAAACACGAGTGGGAGCGGGGGGCCCGGGCCCGCCCCGAGGAGCTGCCAGCCCTGCGCCGGGGGCCGGGGCTGTGCCTGAGCCCGGCGGGGGCGGACGGGTCGCGGTCCTGCCCCGGGCCATGGAGCGGGGGCGCGCTGCTGCAGGTGGGTCGGAGCGCGAGGCTGCCGGGGCTTCCGGGGAGGCTGTGAGGGCTCCGAGAGGCGAGCACCGGCCCGGGAGATGTTCCCACCCCGCGGTGGCACTGGCCTTTGGGGACGTCCCTCATGTGCAAACCCTGTGCGCGGGGGTGCGGGTCTGGGGGCTGCCTCGGACAGCTCCCTGGTTCTCCCGGTTCTCCTGGAACAACCACCTGGTTACCCTGGCACACCTGTCTCCTCTCCGTGCGGGACCCCTCACGTGGGCAGCCTCAGGTGATCAGAGTGGTTTCCTGAGGAAAGGCTGAGTTTATTTGGGAGGAAATAGGAGCTTTCTCATGAACGTTGAACTGCTTTGGTTATTTATAGTGGAGAATATCAGCTATTAATTACTTGTCTCTATTTTTATAAGTTTTCTCCTGTCTATTTCACTAGGTCACAAGGAAAAACACTATTGTTGTGAAGTTTTGTTGGATGGATGCTGGGATTCAAATTAATGTTGTTGGTGCTCTTGTTAAAAAAAAGGTTGTGTGAATATGCAGATATAGTAGAATATCAAAGAATTATCAGTTATCAGTATTTTTACCTGATTATTCCTAATGTCAGTGACTTGAAATGATATGTTCTGATCACTCTGACTTTAGGAATTCAGAAATCATAGGGTTTAGTCACTTGGACTTCTCTTTGGAAGAAAGTAATGATTAATTTTGTATTATCACAGAATGGCCTGGAGTTCTAGGTCCTTAAATATCATCTAGTTCCGACCCTCCTGCCATGGGCAGGGGCACTTCCTACTGGACCAGGTTGCTCAAAATCCCATCCATCCTGGTCTTGAACAGTTCTAGGGATGGAGTTTAACCCCAGCTGGCAGCTAAGTACCACACAGCCTTTTGTTCAGTCCCCCCACCCCGGTGGGGATAGTCATAAAGAAAAGGTAAACCTAATGGGTTGAGATAAGAATAGTCTAATAATTGAAATAAGATATTATAATAGTGGTACTAAGTATGCTAATAATATCATTAGTAAGAAGAATTGTCATAAGGAAAGGAAGAGAAAGTAACAGAACCCAAGAGAAAAAAAGTGATGAACATGGTTGCCCAGCTCCTGGTAACCAACGCCCAACCCGCTTCTGAACAGAGATCCCAGTGTTCCTTTGGCTAGTTTGGGTCACCTGTCCTGGCCTTGCTCACCTCCTAGCTTTCAGTGCTGCTCCTCAGAAGCAGAGCATGAGACATTGTAAAGTCCTTGACTTAGTGTAAACACTGCATAGCATCAGCCAAAGCATCAGGATGCTATCAACATCATTCTCATACTAAATCTAAAACCCACAGCTTTGTACCAGCTACGAAGAAGAAAATGTCCCAGCTAAAACCAAGACTGGCATCCACACCTCCAGGCCATCAGTTCCAACATCTCATCACCCTCACAGTAAAGAATTTCTTCCTGATATCTAATCAAAATCTGTCCTCTTTCAATTTAAAGTCATTCCCTCTTGTCTTGTCCCCTTGTAAAAGTCCCTCTCCAGCTTTCTTGCAATACCCTTTAGGTGCTGAAAGGCACCCTGGAGCATTCTCTTCTCCGGGCTTAGCAACCTCGGCTCTCTCAGCATGTATTCAGAGGAGAGGTGCTTCAGCCTTCTGAGTATCCTATGTGTTGTCTTAATCTGAATAAACTAGTAATTGAGCCAAATTAAAGTGTAAAAAAGTATTTGTCTATGGAATTGGCTGTGAATCCTTGGCAAGTCTCTTCAGTGGTTCACTGTCCTTTACAACCTCCAGTGCTTCATAAATTAATATTTAGACACTACATATTTAAATGTGGTTATATTTGTGTTAGTAGCTATAGTTTATGTAAGAATTCATTCTTTATTGCGTATTGTGTGCTTTTTGGAGTACTGGATTCCTAGCAGTATTCCTTCTTTTCCTAGTCCTCTGTTACAAACATTTTGTTTCTTCTGAACTATCTCATCTTTCTTTCGACCTATATTAATTTCTGCAAGAAACATAAAACCAAGGTCTTTAAAATACAGTAGGCGCACTCTGGAAGGTTACCTGAATGAATCAGTACCACTGAAAGATACTGATCTTGTACATTTAAAAACTTCTGGAAACTGAACTGTTCAGGTAAAGGCTGAAACTGAAACTGAAAAGGAAATTATGGTGATATTTTAGTCACTATATTTTAACATGTGGAGATATGCAAAATAGTCTTTGTATAATCCTTCAAACTCTTGATGACAGCCTTTTTTTGAACTCTGCTTTCAAATTCTGCATTCAAAAGCTAATAGAGTCATTGCAGTAGGTAAAACTGGGGAGATAAGGGCTTCTTTCTTGTAAGTTGGTAGTTTATAAGGGGTGGGATTGTTTTCCACAGTCCCTAATGCCAACTGTAAATTTACTCTATATGTAATTTCCATTAGCATACATGAAACTTCGTAAAAGAGTAAGGGTCTGCATTTCATGGTTTCATAAATTTCATGGTTTCATAAATTTCATCTCATAAAGCTATAATGAAAAGTGTATCCTCAATTCCCAAACCAAATGGATTTACACCGAGCTGATTAAGTGAGCACAGTTCTCTTTTGATAGCAGAAGAAATCTGTGCTGACATAAGAATAGATAAATATACACCACTGAGTTATACTTTAATTTCTGAACAGCAGGTTTTATAGAATAATTTCCCTATTCTGGAAACACATTCATTTCTTTAGTAGTCAGAATAGTACAGAGAAACATGGTAATGGTACTGTGTGCCAGATTCACTGTATATTGTTGTGAGTGACACATAAAGAAGGCCTGCTGGAGGAGAAGAAAGTGCGAAAGGAAGAACTCTCAGCTTGTAGAGAGAATATATACACAATTTTAAACTACCATAAAACTCAGGCTTAAGTTATTATTTTCAAATGAACTTGTTGAAGGGGGGAGGCAAAGAAACTTTGGGGAGCCAAATGTATTTTTTATGCTCATATAATTCTGAGCGTGCTTGATGTTTTTCATGTCTTTAATTTGCACCTGTCTGCTATTTTGTGCATTGTAATATGTTCACAAGGTTATTCTCACAAACTTTTTTCCATGACTTTTGAGTTTTCTTCTAGAAAGCTTTTTTTTTTTTTTTTCCCTCCCCCCAGAGATATTGAAAAGATCTAGAATTACAAACTTCTTTTAAGGGGTGCAGCTCTCAGGCTTGGAAAATTTCTCTTGTTGGTTAGGTACTTAAATAGGTCTTTGAAGGTCTCAGCTTTAGCTGCCTGTGGTGCACCAGCTCATCTCGGTGCAGTTGGCTCCCCACAATACATGTGTGTGCAGCCGATGTAGTCATCTTAACACTCTTTGTAGTCCGTGGGGGGAAACAAATGTTTCTGGGTCATGATTTTACCGCAAAATGTACAAATGACTTGGCTTATTTTTAACATTAGAAATCTCTGTTTCTGCCCATTGATAATAAAAGAAGTGTAGACAGCAAGCTCAGTTGTAGCCATCTAAGCTGTAGGTTTCTGTAGTTAAGAGAAGATAAATCCTGCGTCAGAAATGTTACTGAAATCCTTAGGGATTATGTTCTTGCTTATGTTCTCAGATTCTCTGAAATGGTTATAAATGGGGAACATTTGTAAGTTCTAAAATATTTTTTTCAACTCATTCATGTTCTTTGGATTTGGAGGATTTATAAGATTTGATTTTAGAAGCTGAAATTTTTAAAAGTTAGTATTTGAAGAACTAAATCATGCTACATTTAAGTTTCCATGTGCTTTCGACATAAAGTACTTTAAATATTTATTTTCAGTATTGTTTTACCATTTTGAGTCCATTTGAAAAAAATATGCTAAAGGTATTGTTAGGCTTGTTGTAGGAAAAGCAAGCTTTTCCCTCATTGAGTCCATGTTACATATCTTTGTGTATTATGAGCATAGGTTGTTTAAAGAAGACACTGTGGAGTAGCCTTGTTTTAATATACATTTTCACAATAAAAGCTGCTTGATTGGAACACAAGGCATAGTTCAGTTCATCTTGATTATGTAGCTGTCCCATTATTATTGTTTGTTTTATACACAAATGACGTTGTGCTAGGCAAACCAATTAAGTCAAGTTTATTTTATTGTTGCTTAATGTTCTGGCCATATGTGTCTGAGCTCAGCCCAGTTCCACTAGAGCAACTGCAGCATTTTGTGCTCCATCATAATGAGTCAATATCTTGGTTTCTGTTGTATGAAGCAGATGAGGTTACAAAGATGTGGGTGATTTTTTCACCTTTATTTGCACTGTGTAATTGACAGACTAGTTAAAGTAAAAATCATGGCAACAAAACAGTTTTTCCCTGAGTGTTTGTACCTTTAAGGACAGACCATGCTCTTAAATTTAGAAGGAAAAGCATTTTGTTTTTATATTTAGGGCTCTCTGAAGATTGTTAGCTGTGTAGTAGTGATGAATGGCAACTTGTTTCTGACCTGACAAATCCTCTTATTTTTAAATAATAATTTCCCATATGGAGAAAACCGAGCCCTGGAATAGCGTTAGAAGTTTTAAGAATTACAGTCTATTTTGTATCTTATGCTATTAATTTTTTAAATTATTTTTTAAATTCATATGATAGTGGTTTGAATAACAAACATATGTCCTGATGTAATCAATAAGGTTTTGTCTATGACATTTGTAGCAGTTTCCTCCATTATTAGCCCTGAATTTTGTGATCAAACTTGGAAATCACACCTAAGGTCTATAATTCTTTGACATTAATGAGTATTACTCTAGTGTTGAATTATTCCAGGTTTGGGGTTTGGTTTGAGGTACCCTATAATTTTAAATCATAGCATAACTTAGCTAGCTTCCCCCCATTTCTCTGTGACTTACCTGTTACCAAGGTCAGTGAGAAAACTGTATGTACCAGTCAGAAGAGTAAATTATATAAAATTCACTTCCTTTACCCATAAATATCCCTGAAAGACTTCTTAGAAGCTCTAGAGCTGAGGATTCACCTTCTTCTGCAAATGACCAATTCTTTGAGTCATTAACCCTTAACATTTCAATCTCTCCATATGAGCTGCTGCATTAAATGCAGCTTCAAAACAAGACTGGCAGGTAGGTGGATTAGGGTGGTGCTTCTGAATCAGATTTATCCCGGCTCTTTCTGTTATCCTGTTTCCTGCTTATATCAGAGGTCTTCAATGGATCTTGCACCGCATCTCAGATCCCCTTGGTTATATTACACAAAGCTGTACGGGACAGTTCATCACTTCTTTTGTAGTTATTTCAGCAGTCTTGCGTGGCTAGGATCTCAGCAGGTCTGTGGGTTCTCAGTACCCTCTCCCTGCATGAGAGCTGGAAGCATGGAATGCCATTCTTGTTTTGGAAGGCTTAGCCCTGTTCAACAGTGTTGTTAACCCACCATGTCGTCTGAGTGCTTTTCCAGTATCAATTTGTGGATTGAGGGGTTTGCATAGGGAACCTGTCACCAGGTGGTGTCTGTTGTTAGGGTGCTGAGCCCTGCTTCCAGCAGAGGTTGCAAGGGATTAGTGGTTCTCTCCTTAACACTGAGTAATCACAGGAATGGAGCTTTGGGTAATTCTTGAACCTTTCTCTTTCTCTTTATGTCAGACACCCTTTGGCATTAGCAGCTAGAATTAGACTGGTGACTCCTTTCTGCTCTTCTCAGGTACTATTCTCAGTTAAGGAAAATTTGTTGTTTGGTTCTTAAACTTTTTCCTGCCCAACCAGTAGGGTAATTTCTGTGCTGATAGGAGAAAAAAACATTATTGATAGAACTCTGTAGCTGCCAATATGCTTTCAGTGGAATATATTTGGTGGTTCAGCACTTCCTGAGAGCAACAGATCGCTGTGCAACTTTTACTAATGCACAGTTGGCCACCATCCTCGTATTTCTAATAGTGTCATCCGGTGTATTATTTTCTAGAAGGTTTACATAGTAGTTTCTGAGAGAGCAGTTGTCCCTTTAGGGGAATGGTGAAAAACCTCAACCAACTCTTAGAACTTCTGCTTTTCAATGCACAAACTTCTCTTTTCCTAATCACAAAAGAAATGAAGAGAGATGGTGATAGTGTCAGTAACAGAAAGCAAGTGTAAGAGCCGTGTATTCTTCATAAAATCTTCAAGGAATACATTCTTTCTGGAAATGCATGCAGAACTATTGCTATTTGTCATTAACTATCTGTTTTTAAACAAGAGATGTTGTGATTCCAAGAGAATGACTTTTCCAAAATCTCTGCTGTGTCTTGTTCCTAAGAAAAATCATCTATGTTCTGTGATCTGTCCTGCTGTTGTTTTTTTTTTCCCTAACAGCATCTTTAAAAATAATTTTTCCAGAAAAGGAATGATTTTTTTTTCCTCCAGAGTAAGAATATCTCCCTAAACTCATTCAGTGCACTCCTACTGTAGAAGTGAGTCTCTATAAGATTATAAGAGAAGAAAAGGCCTCCCTCGAACTCCAAATTGCATTAATTCATTAATTAAATGTATGTCTTAAGTGTTAAGGTGGAATACTGTTTAAGATTCTCAAAGCAAAATTAGATAATGGTTTATGTGATTTACTAGGGATACATCTGCTTTAGAAAATGACGTTTTGGAATGCTGTGGTTGAAAGATCCTTTTACTTTTCTCCATTGTACATTGTACCTTGCATGCTAAAGTTTTTGCTATGCTTAGAACACAGTAGTCCCTTTCAAAACAAAATGAAAAAGTGACTCTCTTTATTTTGGTAATGAGTGGTCAAAAAATGCTGCCCAAGTAGTATTTCACACTAGTAGTATAGTGGTAATACGTCAGACAGCAAACTTTGTATTTTCTTTGTAATAGTATGTCCTGTAAAGCGGAACAGAATATGATAAATAAGGTATTGGTGGTGACTCTGATGATAAAAGGCACCTGAGCTTTCATGAAATGTTGGAGTAAATACCACTTTCTGGCCCATACTGGAATGTTGGTCATTTTGCAACTTCTGTGAATGTAATTTAACGGAAAATACTAATACTGACAAAGCCTGTTATGAAGCAGAAAGTAAATATGTGTTTGTCTTTAAAAGGAAGATGAATCAGAAAGCTTTGGCAGAGTAGTCTCTGGTGGTACCAAAATGTTAAATGAGCAATGTAAAACATTTTTCTGCCTGCCCTAATTTATCGTTCTGCTCTGCACAGGGACTTCATATGAGTAGAGTTTGACAGACACTGAATAATATCTGGGTGAAATTTCTGTTGATGAGACTATCTGGGAAGCACCTTTCAGATTCAAAGTTAAATATTTTGGATACCTTACTGTTACTGTTTAATCTTCTTTCAGTGTGGTTCCACTTATTTCATTTTATTCTCAGCTTTGAAGGCAGTTCAATTACTTGCATGCTTTTGTATTTGTAAACATTTCCTTTGATGTAGAAGGCAAGCAAGAGTCTTACACCAGTTAGCTGTCCCACAGAGGTACTAATCCTTTGAGATTCAGAGAATCAACTTCTGCTTTTCACTGAAATTCTAGATATGAATTGAAAAGTTGTGTGAAATAGATTTTCTTTGTCAGAAACTTTGCAAAATTACCACTTAATGTATAACTCCTTTATGTAAGGGCTATATATAATATAGTTACATTTCTAAAGGCTTACTATTTAATTAGCTTTAAGAATGCCTTGGTGGCTTAGATTAGGTGATTTTGTCCTGACACACGACAGGAGTGGAGTGTTTCAAGCTGTAGGTAAATAGATCCCAATGAATTTTTGCACTCTTGTCCTTTGTGCTCTGTACTATGTAAAGTGTTAACTGGCTGCTGTGTGTGAATGGACAGTGTGCAAGGAGTGCACAGGGATTGTTTGTGCATTTCAGACGTATTTGAAAGATGAAAGAAATACTTAAAAAGCAGTGCCTCTGTAAGTGTCCCTGGTGGATAAATGAATATATGATGATTTATGACTTAATATCCAAAGTTGAGTAGAACTAGAGGAAGAAATCAGCTTACTGATAGCAGATGATCTGGTGAAAGGATGACCTAAAATACCTTTTTCGAACTTGTGCCATGACCATTTCAGAGCTGCTCAACACAATTTATTAGTGCTTAACCTGCAGTTTTGATGGATAATGAGAAGAAAACAGCATTGTGAAAAAATTGTAGATGTCAAGGTCAGGGCAAAACTGTAGGAAGGGATTTTTCTTAAATTATTATTTTGGGATGATATTTTTCAGGAAAATAATACATCAAACTGAATTAAAATGGTGTGGAATTAGCATATTTTTTGAAGGCTATTTGAAGTACTTACTATTTCCACAGTTATTCTCAAACACTGAATTTTTTATAGCTGACTGCAGCTCATGTATGTTCTGTTCTCACATTGTGCACAGATGCTTGTATTTCTGCTCTCCTTGATGATTTAGGAATACACTAAAAATGAAAGAATTGGTCTCACTGTTGAACAGTTTTCAAAGCCAAGAAAATACTGTGCATCATTTCCTTAACGGAGTCATAGTGAATTAACCTTTTTTGTTTTTTATTTTTCTAATGCAATAGAAATCAAAGGCAGAAGAGAAAATCAAATTTCATATTTGAAAATATCAAAACTAGCATTGGCTTTTGCAATTATCCGCTCAAAACCACCAGGGAAGAGTTCCAAACAGTACACAGAGTACCTTGCCAAAACTGTATCCGAACAAGATTTTGGATGGAAATGGAAAGTGGAAGTGCTGGAAGCTGAAGTTCTTCGATTACGACAGGAACTTCTTTTGAAGAGGATCTCTCCAGGATTCTGCTTGGAAAATAGTAAGTTACTCAAATAATTTCTGGCTGTGCTGCAATAGCAAGGAACCAAACAATTTCATATTGCCTGTACCATTTCTTGTCCCTAGATGTGAGAGTCTTCAGTCTTTTGTTTTTCCCAAAGTTCTGAGGTAGTGGAACGCTTAATTCATCTGTTATGGGGTTGTGCTTGAGAATTTGATGCTTATGCGGAATTTATATATTTAACCTTCAGAATCAATATGTATTATACAAAGTAATTGCAGACAAAAATTGTCAATACACAATGTTACTCTATAACCTTGGAAATACTAGGTTATAAAAACTAGGTTGTATTTACATTTGGAACATGTCTTAAAGATGCATTGCATGTTTTTTTAACTATCCTACAGATTTTAATATCAGAATATAAGCCTAAAGTGTTGGAAGCACTAATCCCTAATATGTGTAACAGGAAGGCAAGGCAGGCAACGGACTGTAAATCTGTTGTTTCTGAGAGTGTACTGAGACTGTGGATACTGTGAATATTTTTTATGGCATATGATAAAGTATTGTGAGTCTGATATTACTGGATTCAGGAAAGCTTTTAGTCAAAGAAGATTAAAAAAAAAAGATGGTCTCAAACAGCACTGTTTCTCTGACTTGTGCACGTGTAGTAAGTCATGCTCAATTCAAGATATCAGTGGCACTGTGTGAGCTTGGAAATCAGGCAGTGGAGGATTTCTGCAGGCTCTGGGGAGATATTTTCCTGGGAGATGGAGGTCAAAACACTCTGAGCTGAAGGAGAAAGTTCACTGTTGAGGGGATCTCTAAAATCAAGATGTATAGCTAATTGCTTTATTACTTGAGATTTTTAGAAGGTTCCCTGGTGGAAAACTTGATGGTCTTTACCACACTGCTTTTGTACTGAAACAGTAGCATTTTTATTGCCGTGCCTAAAAATTTCTAATTTGTAACGTTGACTGGTGGGCGGATCATTAGACTTCAGCTAGAAGCTCTAACGGTTTATGAATTTCATTAATATAATAGACCTTTCTCTACAGAGAAGTGATTTAATGACTATTCTTACTTTGTTGTTGTCTGTGTGTCTATTTTCTGCAACCTATTGCAAACATGACGGTTAAGACTAAAAGTAACTTTTAAGATACAGTTTACAACAGGTGTCTTATGTTTTGAAGCACTGGCTGCATATTATCAGGAGAAATTTATGAACATCTAATGTCTGGAGAGGATATTCTAATTGTAGATTAAGCAGAATGCAGCAAACACTACCAATTATCAAAACATAGCCAACAAAATCAATTCACTTGCAACTTCTGTGTTCTAAGTGTAGTGTTTGAAAAATTCTCTAGTTTCTAATTTTAATTTTGAGACAAGCCGAGAATACAGTCCCTGGCAGATACCTCTTGCAAAGGATGTTAATTTTCATTACCCTAGTCACACTGAAGTTTGTTCACAGACTTAGAACATGATAAATCTTTTATAATTTTAGATGTCTTACACCTGCACTGTTTCTACTGAGTGTGCACTCATGATTACAGTTCTACTGGAAACAAATGTTCAGTCACTTGTTTTTGAGTAAAGATTGTTACTGGTACCTGATGGAATATCTGTTGATGAGATCTATGTGCTCCTTGGGATATCAAGTTGATGATGTATATTAATAGGAGAACATCTGTGGCTGACATGTATGGGAAGATGGTTGTAGAAGCAAGGCCTACCTGAAATAGGGACCACTACACCACTGACATCTTCTGGCCCAAGAAAAAAACAGCACCTGTCTTATGTGTTGTGCCAGTTTTGAGATTTTTCAAGCCTGTGGAGAATAGAAGCTGAAGGGTGTCTACGGCTGAGATACAAAGAGACAAGGAGCTTGAATCGAGTGAGGAGAAAAAAGTGGTAATAAGTGGTGTTTCATCCTTTCAAGTGAAATTACTATAACATCAAGCCATCCTTATGGTTTCCCAGGTTTCCCACTTAAATATCACACCAGAGGTATGCACTTTAGGGCTGAGGATGATAACTAGGATTGTTCTTAGCACCAAGTGATCTGCAGTTATCATGGTTCCTTCTTCACTCTTTTCTCCAGCCTCATTGCTGGAGTTGGTGTTCTGCTTAAAATAATGCAGCCTCTTAAAAATATTTCAAACCCCTAGCCTTTCTTCTGTTTCGATTAACAGCTTTTTAGATACAGGATATCTGGGTTTCACAAAACCCACCACCAGAAAATCTCATGCAGTAAGGATAAGACTCCATTTGTTCCTGCTGGTACCTCTTGAGAACTGTAGAGTTTGAGCCCTTAAGCCAAAGTTCACTTTGCAGCTGTATCTTCTCTGCTTTGCATCCCAAATGTGAGAGCTTTCTTCTCCCACCTGCTGTTTCTAATAACTGTAGTAGGTCTTCCAGAGGCCTCAGGAATGATTAGAAACTGCCCGTGGAGTTTTATTTCCCTGATGTGAGAAACTTGTGAGCTCTTTGAAGCTGTGGTACCTGTTTTCCGCCTCCACATACAGCTGAACGCAGTACAGATGTGCAAATGCATGAAGGATGAAGAACAGAGTATCCATTTTTAAAAGAAATGGTGCCTAAATTTCTTTTTCCCACCTGAATAGTTCTTTGTCCTCAGAGGCACTAAAAAAGTTGTGGGTTCCTAACTTAGGGGGAGAAACATGCTTTGCTGCAGGTAAACTGCTTGGTGGTATGAGTTCTTACAGATAAATGGGGTTTTTTTATGAAAGTGCAGTGGTGAGTATTCACTCACTGTGCTGTATATGGAAGTTCCTTATTTGACATACTGTTCAGTTGTCTTTCTAAATACAAGGACTCTGTTCCTTGGTGGTGGTTTTGGCTGTATATCAATCATATGAGGAGGAGGAGAAGCAAATCTTTTTGCAGTTATCTGTTATTTTTCACCTTGACAGTATTGTCCTCACAGCTATGCCCACAGGCAGAAAAAAAGTCAAATTTCATGTTAAATCAAAGTTTCATGCCTTTCTTTGATTCAGATTAAAATTTCACAGAAAGGAGGATGGAAACTTCTTGATAGAAGCTTTTAAGAATAAGCATTTATAATATTTGAGCATTCTTTTGTCACTTTGCTTTGAAGCAAAAAGATAAAGGGTCTTACAAAGCATTGATGAATTGATAGGTTCATGGATTGAAGCACCTGTCCTCTAAGACAAATTCCTTCGCTCTTATCAGTTCATAAAATCAATGATCATATTGTTTCTTGACAGGCTGTGTTGAAGAGCTCTGAAAAGCCTGCAGCTATTACTCCAGCCCAAGAATGCAGTATTCTACCCTATTTTTGCCAATCATGTCTTTTAGGAATGACAATTTAGAGGATAGATGTTTATTACCTTGGTTGCTTCCAGCTGATACTCTTGAAGGTTCCAAATCGATTATCCAGGGTATATGTTTAGCAAAACTTGTCTCAAGTATGTGTTCTCTCTTCCTTAGCTTCACCTTCAAACTTGGTTCAAGTTATTCCCTTCTTATGCAGTGGGTAGGAATTTACAGAACTGCTTGCTCCTCTGATTAAAGTAAAAAACAGATTCTCTCCACCCCATACCTTTTTAGAAATAGGAAATTTAGATTTTTTTCCTTTATGGATAATTTACAATAGAACTTCGGCCATGCCTGGTTTTAGCCTCCACAGTAGCACATGTGCCAGCCACCCTACCACAGTGTGTCTGTGTGTTTAGGGAAATGCTGACCTCTGAGTCACAATATGATTAATATGAATGTCTGATTTTTAGCTGTATCCTGGGGGTGTTTTGCCTTTCAGCATACTGTCCCCTAAATTCTATTCCCTGTGTCAAAGAAGCAACTTTTATCTCTTTTGGGAGTAACACCCAGAGGAAAAAAAAAAATTATCTCCTGTTTCACTCCTTAACTTGGTGTGTTTCTTGAGGCATTTAGTTGTACGTATTTCTTCTCACTGGGAGCTTATAGAACTGGAATCAGCCAGTTCAACAGCTGAAGTAAAACTGATTATATAAGCATTACATAGCTACACTTTACCAGCAACCTTGCTTTGGGCCACAGAATTCAGCCTTTTCTTCCCTTTCTACTTCCCTGTAAGTCATGGCTTGGGAATTTCATGCTCAAAAGGGAGAGGCAGAAATGCTGGGTGCTTATGTTATACCCCAGGATTTCCTTGAGAAGCAAAGGCAGGATCAGATAAGTCCTGCTTTGATGATGGCAGGAAAAATGATGGCCAGTCAAAATATTTTCTGAATAATTGGATTTCAGACTTCTGAAAGGGCAAAGCTCTCCATCATGACTTAAGTAATGTAGCTTCTGATGTTTACTCTGCCTCTTTACATTAAAAGAAGTGGTGAGAGAACATAATTGATAACAGATTTTTTAAGCTCATTTTCAAAGAGAAACCCATCAGGTGAATTCAGAAAGGTCAGACCAAAACCTGGTGATTTCCTCAGTGGGTATGTTATCTGCAGCCTCATAAAGGAGTCTTCTTTGTTAGTGGGGATAACAGCAGTCCACATCTGACTGAATAGTAATGATACAAACATATTCATCTGTTAGGGGAAATTATTTCGCTCCCCAGAAAGTACATGAAATAGTGGGAAATGTTTACATACATTGTAAATAGCACTTAGCAATGATTTTAGTTCCTATGACATGCTAGTAAGGTAGAGGACTACAGACTAGAATTTCCTAGTTATCAGGGTATGTTTAAGGAAAAGATGTTTTTTCAGGTTGGTGTGTTTAAATGAACTGCTGTTACAGATTGCTGTGTCCTGTCATCACTTTCCCCCCTTGGTATTTGGAAGGAGTACAAAAGCACGACAATTGCAGAGGAACTGCCAGCCTCTGAGGGGTATCTTTTACTTCTTTATTTTTCTATCTTCCTTTTTCTAAGGTCAGAGGATTCTCCCCTGGGCACCAGTCAACTCATAATTTGATGTTGCCATGGAAAACAGTTCTGATTATTTTTTTCAAGTGCTCAGGGATGCGATGTTTCTGCATAAAGACATTCCACCTCCTTACCTCTTGTCTCCCCATCCCCCCAAATAAAAATAGGTGTCTTTCTTTCCATACAGATCCATAAGGGCAGCTCAGTATGTCATCTCAACATCTTTTTCTCTAGGGCATAGGGATGTCAGACAAACAGTAATACAGAAATGTCATTTGACATCTTAAGTGTACTGGTGTATTCCCCATGCATTCACCAGTGGTAATAATGCAAGTAGGCAACATGTCAAGGAATGTCTCACAACCTAAGAAGTATTTTATGTTTTTATGAGGAGAACAAAGAAATGAGAGCAGATCTGTGAGATGGCAAAAACGAAGTTAAATTGTGTTTAGCACATCTGTACAGGAATATGGCTCTTGGAATATGATGATGAGATAAATCTGTTCTCCATAATTGTATTGACACAATGGGGGACTTTATGAAAGCTGAAGCCTTTTCAGGATAATTAAATAAGTTAATTTGCAATCTGTAAAAAGCACCAGCTGGAGTGTAATGATTCATTGAAATCTCAGAGTACTGCTCCTTCCATGGATAACAGGTCAGTTTTGGTTGTGGAAACTTTCTCCCTTTGAAAGCAGGTGCTGCCTAAGTTATCCGATGGCATTGCTACAGCTGTTCTAAGCACATACCTGGGGCAAAGGGACCCAAGAAGCATCCTTTTCTTTCCAGATTTCTGTATAAGGAACCCATTCAGAGGCAAAAACAATCCAATTTTCCCAGAGAAAGGGTTTGTTACTATTTTATTAATTTGTTATAAGATGCATAGTGATTATTAGGAATAAGGTTCATAAAAACAAGTGAGATTCATAACTTAGTAGAATCTAGTAGATTAATTAATAATTAGAATCAAGAATCTGGTAGATTAATCTCTTTTCTTCTGCATAACAGAATGATCGTTTTGGGGAAAACTGAATGTGTATGGTAAAAAAAGGTTAAGAAATATGGCCTTGGAAACTAGGATCCTTTTTCCTTTTAGTCTACTGCGGGAAGTTAAGAATCAGTCAATTTTTCCCTGGAAATACAGAATGGTGGAGGTTGGAAGGGACTACTGAAGGTCATATTGTCCAAGCCTCCTGTCATGGTCACCTAGAGCCAGTTGTGCAGGACCATGTCCAGACATTTTCTAAGTATCTTTGAAGATGGAGATTTCATAACCCTTTTCGGCAACCTTAACCCAACTCAAACTTGGAAATCTAGTTCCTCAAGCAGATCTTTGTTTGCATCCTTCTGGATATATTGAGACAGAAAAGCCAAGCATTTATACCATGCTGTATTCAGGAAAAGTGATGTTTTTAGGAAGGCACACTTTAGCTGACTTCTTGAGGAGTCCACCTCATTTTAGCCTTCATCTCACTAAGTTGCATCCACATCCTTGTAGTCTTCTCTGGCTGCTATTTCCTGTCTCTTGGCAAAGCTCAGTTTTTTTCATAATGCAGAGCATTTTTAATAAGACATAATGCTTACAGTTTAGTACTGCCAGTTTAGTCAGGTAATCTTTAGAGATAACATTAATTCATTTAGTATTTTGAAATATCCCCTGTCTGGCTTAGAACTCAAATTTCAGCCAAGTCATTGAGATGGTCAATATTGTAAAGCTTGTCAGATCTTTTGTTGTCAAAGCTGCTTGATGGGCATTAGCTGACCCAAATCTATATGTTTGTCACCTGATTATTTATCCTTTCATATCTTTACTGCAAGTTTGCTTTATTTGATTCAAACTACAGAAGATTTGTGCTGTCATCTACAGAGATCCCTTAAAAATGAATGTTTATATCCTCAAAATCCTTCTCGGTTCTTACTGAATTCTAAACATTTAGGTGCCTTATCTAAGCAAAATCCCTTACAAATTGAAGTATATGCTTCTAAGCCTTTAGAGAAGCATTTAAATCCTAACATTGAACAATTTGTGAATTTTACATACTCAGTCCTATATTCATTTCTGTGAAATTATCCCTAAATGGGATAAAATATGTCAGCATGCATCTTTAGCACTAAAAAGCATAAAAAAGCACATTGCATTTAAACAAAGAACCTTTCTTTTCCAAGCCAATTACAAAAAATGCCTCATGGAAATGCAGAAGCAAAGTGTGGGATACAAGGCTTCTAAGGCTTCTTATTTGGAGAATTCTAATAATATTCTATAATAATATTTTGGCATTATTATTATAGAAAAATGTAAGTAGAAATTTGGCTTGGTTCCAGGACAGGACAACAATGGGATGCTAAACACATAAGTGTTCATGAAGCAGGGAGAGTTGTTTTGTTCCTCAGCCAGTCAGCTTGGTTAGTAATGAAAACAGCAGAATAGAGACAGAGTTACACATGAAAGAAAGGCAAAGAAAACATATGGGTTTTAAAATAAAATAATAAGCTTGATTCATTGTTCATGGAAAGTGCACTTCAAACAAACCAATCAATGAAAATTAAATGAAGAGTAACAGAGCCCTGAAAAATGGAGACGTGCACATAATTTCACTTACATTTTCATTTCTGTTTAGAGGTTGTTGACTGAACACCTACTTGGAAAGCAGAGTGCCGTATCATCAAAGAGGTTTCTATGAATGTCTCATTTTTAGTTGTCTCTTCGTTTTTCCTTTTAGAAGCGGAACTGAGAGTATCAATTGGTGCTGAGTTTTAAGAGAACTTTACATGTCTGATGTGGTTTTGATTTTCAAGTGATAATCCGTGTGTCTGCTCATGATGTGACAGAATATAAACAAGGTCTAATTCTTGAAATTGAAGTAATTTTTTCTTTGCCAAATTCAGGTCATGTCTTCACTTTGCTTCTCACCTCTGCCACCTTCAAGCGTCATTTCTGTTCTGCAGTCCCTGTTGGTGGTGGAACTGCAGGTAGATTAAGTTTTCCAAAAGACTTGAAGATCATTTTACCATTTCACAGCAGTTTCATCAGTTGAGGACCCTTCATCCAGTTTTTAAATTTAGAACTACATGTAGCATTTGGCCTTTCTCATTCAAATGAGGCAGCCATCAGTAGAGTGTCTTAAGAAAGCATCTTCCACCAGTCCAGCCCTACTACACGGATCTTATACAAGCTACCTCTTTTACTCTGCATTGGATAGTGAGTGAATGAATGTGGGAGATGTGATTGACTTCAGTGTTTCTAGAGCTCTGCTTCCTTAGGGGTGGCTGAAGACTCCCTATTCTCTGGTCATTGAGCTGGTTTGCATCTCACTACCCTGATAAAGGCCTCTGTTTTGTGGTCCCACAGCAGGATGTCCATCTGAGTTCTAGTGCCTGCACACCCTGTGGACACACTGTGCAGTGTGTAAGTCAGTCCCTCATCCATGAGTGGCTTCTGATTTTCAGGCCATACTCTTTCTGCAGTAGTGGATATGTGTAGAGGGATGTGAGTTCTTCAGCCTTTGCATCCCAGGGCTCTTTGTGGAACCACATCTTGCTTTGTTTGGGGCTCAGGATCTTGCTTTGGTTTTCAGCTCAGGATCTTAATTTAGTAAGGAGCTAAAGTCCTGAACAGAAACTAAGAACTTAAATATTTCCTGAATTTTATGTGACAAATTTAAGGAGTCTGTAAAATTGTTCATGACCAGATAGTTCATTACTTATGTTGTTGTAAAATTTGTGGTTGCTTTATCACACACACTAAATTTTCATATTTCTTGTTCCAATACACTTACAGTCAAATGTTCCCGAAATTAGTATTTAAAGATTCATGTTAGTCTGAGGCAGGCTTAATGTCACTCCTTATATCTATTTATTTATTTA
>VXBU01016916.1:16298-30531 GCA_013400315.1 Bombycilla garrulus
GTAATGATAATGTATGTAATGAGATACATATTTTTAGCATTATTTAAAGCTATTCTAATCAAATCTCTGCTATTGCATTATTTATGGTTTTATCTTTGCTGGAAAATTAATAAGACTAGCTCTGGTATTGCATGAAATAGAGCTGTGCACATGTGTATGTGCCAACTTTAAATTTTAGGAGCAAGTTCACTCTAAAAAAAATGTAATTATCCTACCTCTGCAGACTTTAGTAGCAGAAAAATGTAAAACTGTTGCTAGAATAAAGAATAGAAGTTAAGTTTTTTTTCTGTATGCTGGGTATGTCCTCAGAATTGGTAAAGGGTGAAGAACAACTAGATCACTGCTTATAAATCTGATACACTGAATTCTGGCACTCAAACATGTCTGGAATAAACGATTGGTATATCTGTACTAGCACCAGAACTTTTTATGCTTAAAAATAGTGGGGGAATCAACATAATCTTTTCTTCTGTTGCAATTAATAAGGTCCTATTTAGAGGGAGATAAAGCATAGCCGGATTTTATCACTGGCTATATGGCAGAGGTTAGTGATTTTTCACCTTTGGAACATGAAAATCCTTTTTTAGCCTTTTTTTTTTTTTTCCTGCTCAGTGCTATTAAGAGATAGGACTCTATACAGATACCCAATAGATAGGTGTAGTCTTCCTCTTAGTCCCGAGGGCTAAATCTAGCAAGCCTTTGGCTTAGGAGGATAGCTACAAGGATGAGGACAAAAGGACGCTCCGGTCTTTCTGCTGAATTCTGTTTAATCCAACTTCATTCCTAGGCAGAGTGTGGGGGAGGGAAGGGACCAGTTTGCTCGCCCAGCAGCAGAGAGAGCGAGCCACATGCTTTCAGGAGGTTTTATCCCCCCAGGGAGCAGGGGGACACTGGGAAGAGACCACTGGCCAATGGGACAGAGGGGAGAAGCTACATCCCAGGGGTAGGGGGAAGGGACCCACCACCACAGGTAACGTGGGGAGAGAATACAGGTACTTAGTGCAACCATTACATAAATTTAGTGCAACCAAAGAACCCAGTGTAAACATCAAGTGTAGTTCACCACAACAGATAGGTACCCTATATAGATAACACAGTATATACTTATATACACAATATATACTTATATATGGCCAGGCCTGGCTATAAGTTTCACAAGAGGGGCCAGGCCACTTAAGTTCCATGGATTCAGTGCAATTTCACCAGTTTAAATTAATATCATTTCTGCCCATTATGTGCATATGCGGGAAAATGTATGTGGATGCCAACAATATTGCTGTGGATGCAAAGTGGCAGATTGCCCCAATATTCTCAGAATTATTAGTAAATTTTTTTCTGACCCATCTACTTATTAAACATTGAATTAAAGGAGAATGAATTAACAAGACTGCAAAGTGCTAAAAAAGTCTGCATTTAAAAAAAGTTATCAAACAGTAATAGAAAGGGTGGGCCATTAATATCTCTCCTTGGGTTATCTTTTTTTAGCCTTGTCTGAAACCTGGGCTTTCAGTGACTGAATTTTTGCACAATTTCTTTTGTCTTCAGCTGGTGTGCCTGTGTACTGTTCTCCAAATCAGATTAGCAGAGATCATATATTATTTCCTTCTTGGTTTTAGCAGATTTCTTCTTGAATTTCCTTTACTCATTGTAAAATTAACACCTTTCCAATTCGTTCTTGTCAGTTGAACCTGAGCCAGTAACATAACTCAGAACAATTTCTTTATTCTTCCTCCACAAGTAGAGGGTGTAGAGATTTACAGTTCTGTTTTGTTCTGGTCATGCAGCCACAGCATGAAAGATCAGGTCTGCACTGGGAAAGGAATCAGCTTCAAAGCTGACAAAGTGAGAAAAAGGGAGCTATTTCATAAAAGCTAATTCTTTACTCCTTAAATTAAAGTAACAGTCTAAACTGTTATAACACTTCTTTTGGCTAGGATTCCCTCAAATATTGTTTACTTCTCCCCAGATTTAGATGCTATGGGACCAGAAAAGCCAATCTTCAAAATTATGTATTAGAAAAAGTTTGTCCTATTAATTGTGTGTAATGAATGTGTGATATTAGCAGACTCTGAAAAATCAGGGTTGGATGACAAGAAAAATAGGTCACCAACTCCTGTATGCAGCTTTCCTACCTAAAATAGAATAGACTTTTCAAAATTTGGTACAGATCCAAAGAATCAGATGTAAATAATGAAGGCCAGTCACTCCAGTCCAGTGCCCATCATCCTCTCCTCGGGTTTTTTTGTGCTGCCTGGTGTGGTGTAATTATCACTACACTGTCATAATCTGTGCCTGCTCTCCCACTTATATGCCTATGAACAAGTTGATGATGCACTTCTGGTGTTCATTAGCCATTATACAACCTTAGTAGCTACATCTCTCCAAAAATCTGTTATAATTTTTCAGACTGACGTATTTTAAGCATGCTATACTTCTGAAGTTGGCACAACTCCCCCTAGATTCCCCAGAAATGCCTTCTTTTTCACTGTCATATTTCTGAGCAGTCTTGTAGTTAGATAAAGTGTTAGGAACAGTTTACCCTCATCCATTATATACATCTACATGTGATGCCAAGTGCAGTGACCAATGTGGCAGGATTACACTGGTAGACTGTGTGTGGGCAGGAGCACTCACTGCAGCATGCTGACTGGGAGCCCAGTGTGGAGGGATTGACGTGGTGCCAAACATGTGGCCGAGCTGCTCTGTGCTGTGCAGCGTTGGTGGTTCAGGCTGCTGACAGCACAGGCTATTTTTATCTTGGTGAGCTGATATTCCACAATTCCAGCTCCTCTTTGGCAGGGCAGTGTGGCCATGTGCATGGTGGTGGTGCTGCCCATGGCCCCTGAAGTGGCCTGGCTGGCGTGCAGAGTCCTGCTGCACTTGCTGCAAATGTAACTGCAGCAGCCATGCCTCCAGCTGATTCATGTTTTAGCCATTCCCCTTACAGTAATCCAATTACAAGTCCTGGCCCGCAGGTATTTACTATTTATTTCACAATGCTTGTTAATATTTACTGTTTTTTTTCAGTTTGTGTATTATATTTGGTGGTTCTCTTCCTTTGGGCATCTAATAACATCATGTGCTAAATGATCAGTAGCTGCTGTCAGTCAGCTGTCAGCACAGTGCTTCCCATTTTAACAACTATGCTTATTAGGTTTCTGGTGCTAGAATGTGATGTAGCATTGCACAATTTGTTTTGCCTTTAAAAACAATATTATCTGCAAATACTTTGTTTTCTCACTTAGAAAATGCTCAGCTGTGTGTGATGCAGGTGATGAAATGGTAATTTGAAAGACTAGACCCAAAATAATTGTGATTCTGCATTTATACCTGCAATTAAATCTGACAACTCCAAGCTACTGGGAATGCCACTAACTACTTTGGATGAGGTAGACCTGAAAAATTTTAGTTAGTATTTATGTATTTAAAAAGAAAGAAAAAGCAGATTGTGAAGCAATTTGTTCAGTGTTTTCCTGCTCCTAAGGTTAAGAACAACAGGCGACAAATCCCAGACTTGGGTGGAGTTCTGATAATTTGCTCTGGGTGAAGTCTTGGGCACAGTGCTCACATGACTTTAATTCTGATGTTTATTATAATTTGTACCTGATATCAGCATCACATCTGAGAGCTATAACCCCATTTCAATCAATTTTAAAATGTAAGGTAATTGCTGACCACATCTGACAAGCACAAACAGTACAACCATATGCACTCACTTGCACAATACAGTGCAAGTATAGAGACCATTTAGTTAAATGTTTTCTACATTGTTGTAGGAGACACTGCTGTGAGATACAAATAATTATTTAATGTAAATATGTAGAAAGATGGAATACTCTTTTACCTGCATATTTCATCTTATCATTAGTTTCTGAAAGTTTGTGCCATCCCTCTGACAATTCAAGTCATGCAGATAATAGAAATGAAATTATCACCTGCATAACTGTGCCTTTCTGGAAAAATCCAGTTTCAGAAACCAATAATTAATCAGAAGCAAACCCATTTTTACCAGCTTGGGAAAAGCTGGTAGCTAAGTAGCAAGCAGTCCACAGCTTCAAAGCATACAAACATAAAAGATTGAAATTAACATTCTCAGTACTTCTGTGACTAATTATGTCATGTAGCCACCATTAAACCGTATCACAAAGGAAGAGTATTTCAGTTATTCTGTAAAATAATTTTGACTGTCAATACATAATTTAATGTATCTTTCTAATGTTAAAGAATAATTGTATAATATTTGCTAAATAGAAAATTAGCTGACTAGTAAGCTGATAATTATTTCTCTGTGTGTGGCTTTCTGATCCCAATTCCTTTTGGCCATATAAATATGATAGTGTTTGTGTTTTTTTCTTTGTCATAAATTATCACTACTGATCTGTGCATGAATTAATTTTGCAAAATATACCCTAATAGTTGTCTGCATTTTAATTTAGAATTTATTTGCCCAGTATAAACAGTTTGGTAATTGTCTCTTATTTGGAGATCTAATGTCTAAAAATCAGAAATAGCAGCAAGCACTGTTTCTAGGTAGGTTTTTCTGCACAAATTTCTCCACTGGATGTTTTTCTAAAGTGAAGAATGTTTTTATATATTTCATGTTGGAGATCCACGAAATAATCTGGATAATTCTGACACACTCTGAATGTAATAATGGAATCTCAAGGAACATGGTGTCAATTCAACTATTAATTTTATTTCATAAACTTAAGTTGGAGTAGGCAGCTGCGAATTAAATAATTTCACTGTGTTCTGGGTTCAGAAAGGTTCTTTATAGTCCTTTTTTTGTGTAAGCTGATATACCTGAGGGTTCTGGTTTTAATGATTGTGCTTTATTTTTCTTCTCTACCTCATTTCCATGCAAAACCACCAATAGAGTGTGTGACCATGTGTGTATCATGATAACCAAATAGTTAAGCTATTAATCCTCCTGTATTTCTGAAGGTTTGTAATGCAAATTCTCCAGTAATAAGGTTCATTGTTTAGTCCCAGTGTTTAAAAATCAGTCCCAGTGGTTTTGCGTGCTAGATTTCCTCAGATCACCACTTGACACAGATTAATACCATCTCCAAACCTTTGCAACTCATGCCCTATAATCACCTAAGACTAATGCAGGAGTCAGGGACACACAAGGGCTCAAAAGGGGTGTAGAGCCTTACACACATAGGAACAGGTAAAGTAAGTGTTTCCCTTAGTTTAAAGTAAGTGTTTGCCTTAGTGCACCTAAGGCTTCTATGTTAGCTCTCCCAGATCAAAAAATTCCTTGTAGTGTCCTCAAGCAGTCTGGGAGAAAAAAACCATTGATAATAGAAAAGAACAGTTTATGCTGCAAATAAAACTCCAAGTGCATGTGAAAATACACATGTTCAAAACTGTGGTGACAATACCTCAAGGCTCAGTATTTGCTGATAGCACAAAGTTGTATCTAGGTTCTTTTAGTTTGATGCTATGTGAAATAAGAACTGTCTGCAGCAAATCACTTACTAGTGTGTGGTATTTGTAAATAATAGCAAGGTATTTTTATTTAAGATACATTTTTTTACAGCAGCAGATGGGGCTTTATCAATGCATGTGCTGGTTGGGATGCTCTGCGCAGGGTTTACTGACTAAGTCTAATGGCACTGCTATTGTACTTCCCTGTCTTAAGTTCCAGCTCTTTCTCCCCTGTGTTTCACCAAATTCTGCTAGTGCTTGCTCTTTCTGGTAATAGCTGTAGATTTAAGACCACAGATGGATTAGAAGTAGAAAATTAGTGTAACTCAATGAAACTCAGAAATCCTACTATGACTTCATCTATAAGGTTCTGTATCTAAATTTTTTTCAGGCCTTCAGAGAAATCTAGATTTAGTAGCTAAAGGTGGTGAAGTTCTAACTGCAAATATTATTTGGCATTTAAGAGTATGTGATGGCTCCCTTCCAAGGCTTTTAAATACTTCTTGGGTATTGAATTTTCCATCTTCTCATGCCAGTGAAAAAGTATGGTGTTCAACTACAGCATACATACTTCGTTTGTCTCACAACTGTTATGGGACTTCTCCTTGAGCCAGGTGTTATGAGCTCTCAGAGGTCCCATCCCTGTTTGGGTTCTGTCTCACAAATATCCACGGCTTAGAAAGAGCGGGGGAAGGACACCCTGGGTGGTGTTGGAAACAAAAAAGGTTTATTAACTTACAAAATAACAAACTCTCTAAAGAGAAAAAGCCGTGCCAGAGACTGAAGGTCGATGTCTCTGCTACAACAACACCCCCGAAATGCCACGAGGTTTCTTCAAGCAGGGCTTTTTATGGCTTAGGCGGGGCTTTGGCAGTCGTCCAATCCAGGTAGCTCCAGGGGTGGGGTGATGTCCAGGGAGTCCAGTGAAGTGCCCTTGTTCAGAACATTTCCAAATTGGGAAAGAATGCCCGGGCTCCCCCACCCCCTATGGGGAGCAAAGACAGCTCCACACCTCCTCCCCGTCTGGGCACTCTGCCTGTAGGAGGTGCTACAATGCAATACAACTCTGAATTTTGAAACACCTGGAAAGTGTAATCTGTGCATGTGGAATTTTCATGCAGTTTAGTAATGTTTGACAAAGTAGTCTTTTTTATTATATCTATCACTTTTCTCTTCCCCTAAGGCATTTCACATTGCAAAGTAATAACAGTAAGAAATTACCCAGAGTAACATGGTTTAACAATTTTTTGATTTTATGAGTTGCTTTGCTTTCCACATTGAATTCAGTGAATGTGAAACTAATGATACAGAGTGAAAATAAGAACATGATAATTATCATTTGATGCTTTCTGGGCAGCTAAACTGTACCTATCTTTTGTGTTAAAACATACTGTCATATGATAAGTGCAAAATACTGCTGGGAAAAGATGAATATGTGAAAAGTGTGTGGATTATAGTTTTTAGGTTTTAGTGGAATCTTTGTGAGATGCTTAAAAAATTACTGTTTGGTCTACTCAGCCTCATTTAGAAATTAAATAAATCCTACTGCTACTGTTTGGAAGTAGTTTTAACAGTTATTACATAGATTTGGAGTAATATTTGTATTTCTTGAAGAGAGAGACTTTAAAAGCCTCATTTGATGCAAATTGGAGCAGTTTCTTTTTAGTTAGGGATAAAAGGAAGTATGTAATTTCAGCTTTAAAGTGCATTATTGGCCAAGTATCTACCCTGTTGCTGGACTCTGACCAGGAGCAATCTTAAGGCAGAAGTGCCTGAGGCTGTTCATCGACTGTTTCCAGTGTTTTCTCATGTGCTTTGTTACAGGTGTTCTCAAAGCATTCATATCCCTTAAAAAAATACTAAATCAAATTCTTTAGTGTTATTGGCAGCAGGGGACACAGTTTAACTGTGGCGTTTATGAATTATCATGACCAAGTCTTATCAGAAATAACATGATTTTTGTGTTGTATAATATATTTTCAGTTTCAGATTTAACTGTATGAATTTGCAATAAAGTAGTAACATATGTGAACCTGTGGTATGGATTGTTGTACTCTGAATTGAAACTGGTATTTAAAAATAAATTGAATTGAAAATATGGATAAAGGCAGAAACTCTAAAACTATGAAGGTGTGCTGCTTTTGAAATTGTTACATTTAAGATGCTTACAGAAGATGATGAAAAATTAGATAAAATTTCCTCCTCAGTCTGACATTGGTTCCACTCTTTTAGCTTTTAGGATAGTTTTAACTGGCATTGGGAAGAAATAACTAATTCCATTGTTGAAGCAGTTTCTTTTTTTGTAATAAAAAATTAGTGTATTGAAATACTAGTTGACTTTTAAAGTTTGAGAATAATAAAAAGGTTGATCAGGGTGTTTACCTTATACTTGAATTTCAATGCCTATATTTTCAACTTGAAATGGAGCAATTTCTATATGAATATTCTGAGCCCCCATTTAAAAGAGTATATTCTTGTTGCCTTGGGAGATGTCTAAAATTATCAGTTCATCTGGAAAATAAATAATAAACCACTCTCCCTACTTTATCTCCAGAATCTTAGGTACGGGAAATGCATTCCATAATAAAATGGACTTTAATTTGTAAAAAGAATTTGACTGTGAGCACTGGAAGCTGAAGTCAAACACACATGGTCATGGATGTCTGGAAAAAAAAAATACTCAATGCTGGTAATCTAAAATCTGTTTATTGAGAACTTCCATTACTTCCACTGTTAATAATGAATGTTGATAGTCTCTGAAATATCTATTTATTTAACCCATCTGAGCTTCACACCAGAACTTGCATTCATTAATCATTCAGTAGTTTAAAGCTTTCTGCTTCAGGCAAAGGCTTCTTTTACTTTTGCAGGTATCATTTGATGCTGGGAATTGATTTCAGTTTCCAGGTTGTACTGTCAGGCATGTGCAAGGCATTTGAACTGGTAAAAGCAAACAAACAAAAAAGTAAGCATGCTGAATGCAATAGTTACAAAACTGTATTAACAAATGTCATATGGTCTTTATTTATTTACTTTGCAGCATTCCCAGACTCTTTATTCAGGTCTCCTTCAATAAAATGCGTATTTCTCATTATGTAACTTTTAGCATTATATTTTATGTATGCTATGATATTTATTATATTGCTTTATTGTTGGTGTTAATCAGACTATTATTCTTCTAACTGCAAAAGCTTAAAATTATGTCTTTTATTAAATGACTGATAAGCTAACACTCAGTGAGGCCTGAATAGTATCTGTCAAACTATTTAATTTTTTTGGCATACACAATCAATGCAAACAAACATGGTTTTTGTTTCATTATTCATCCACAAAGATAATCTGACAATATCTAAAGCACTAATTGCTTGGATTGAAATATTCTGGCACATGTTATGTTCTAATATTTAACAAGAGTTTAATTTTAAAATCCCCTTCCCCAGCTGTGGTTGTGCTTTATAATGGATTTCCCTGACATTTAGTTGAGTCACTCAAACATGGCCTCACTGTCTGTCTGTATACTGAACAACCCCCACAAAACACATGAGAGCCTTTTTCTGGGAAGGAGAAATATTTGATCAAAACATATGACTTGAAAAGGCAAATGTGCCTCTCCTGTGCTGCTGGGAGAGCAGAGGGGAGGCCCCTGGGTGGTCCGCAGGAGGACTAATCACATGGGGCAGCAGCTCCAACACAAGCCTCCTGCCTGGTGCACATCTGCACATAAATACATGTGCACATAAATACCTCTCTTCCCTGGAAACAACAATATGGATTCAGAAGGCCATGATGACACAAAAGAACGGGGCAGCTAAAGGTGCCTGGATTTTTGTAAGAACATATTTTAAAGGCATTTCACCTATGCTATTTCTGAAAAATCCTGAACTGTATAACAAGCAGAGCAGTGCCTTTGTGAGTCTGATATCAGATGATCCCACAGGACCATAGATAGTTTATTTTTATAATGTTTTCCCTTCACATGTTATTTTCTGTTTCTTATTCCCATGTTATCTTCCTTGCTGAGCAGATACTATCACTGAGTGTAAGACTCCATGACGATGCCTCTGCTTTCTTTTTGTGATTAAAACTTCTCATTCCCAGCAACTATTTTGTGAGCAGTAATGACCGAAGAATTAGTTGGTACTTCTATGCATTTGTTCAGAATAATTTTATCTGAGTTGTAGTAGTTATTATCTCCTACTTACACATATCTCACTTTACTTAGTTTATTGTTCTGTAATTTATACTTCTCTGTGTCTAGTTTGCAGCACTAACAGGAGTTAATACAGTCTCTGAGGCTGGACTGGCAATGTATTATAGTTATTGCTTTTATTCTCTGTTTTACCTGGAAACCACAGTGTCTCCAAATCTGGCACAGAAAGCTGACTCTTGTGACAAAGGTTTTACCATGGAGGTAAGAAAGGGTATATATGCCTGCATGAAGAATCCACTGAATCAATCAACTGGTTTGTTGTCAAGTGCTTTCTGTGCCTGCATTTTCTTAGCTTTAGTAGGCAAAATGGCAAAGAACTTGAAAGGGAAGCTAAATGTTCAGAGCTGTTGCTGCAGCTCTTATCAAGCACAGGTGTCAGTTGCTGTTACTTAATTAGTTTGGGCAGACTCATGGAAACTGTTACAGACCACCAGAATTAGACACCAAGCAGGGACAAACAAGGACTCCTAGATATTTTTAAACAATTTTTTTTTCTGCATAGTCTTTCTAATTTTTCACTTAAAAAATTGCAATTTGAAAAAAGGTGGGGTTTTCCAGGATTTTGAAGTGGCTCACTAAATCAGAGAAAAAGAAGTTAATCAGCTTCCATGTGATGAATGAAAAAAGACCTGTCAGAAAAAAAGGTAAGCAAATACTTTTCTTTCAAAGATAGTTGTAGATTTGTCTGTACTACAAAGTCTAGTATTTCACTCCTAAAAGTTAGCAAACAAATATTTTCACATTCCTTACATTAAACATTACTGTTTTACAGCTAGATTTAGTGCTCTGCAGAGTAACAGTTTTTTATTTAACATATTGGCAGATATTCTGATGACAAGAGAGAGTGCATGGTGGCATAGTAACTTTTTTTTTATTAAAAGTGGCAGTGGCTTCCCAAAGGGAGTACTTTTCTGCTGTGATATATAGCAATAGCAATAGGTAATAGGTGCTTGTAGATTTAGAGAAAAAAAATTACAATTGCATTGTCAAGCTTAGTCTAGCTAGGCAGAGAGCTCTAAGGAAGCCACATTTCCCTTGCATTGTAGTTGTTCTGTCAATTTCAGTGTGATATATTCTGCCATTTTCATAGAGATGCAACTTCTAGTCTTTAATAGACTAAAGAATTTATGTTTTGGCAGCCTTATGAAAGACTGTCATTTTACATTAGTGGAAATATGAAAGACTTGCAAACTAAATCTTCATGCCCGGCCTACTCCCAAACAAAGAAAAGGATAGATGTTAAATTTCTCTAATAACACCAGCTAGACTGTATTTATTAATGTTCTAACATTTATATTCTTTCGGAGTGAAGTAATGTAAGAATTAAATTGAGCAGATTAAATAATATGAAAGAAAGTTCAGCCTACAAATATAATGAATAATACTAGAGAACTTTTGAAATCTTCAAGGAAATGGGAAGGGGGCTTGCTATTAAAGGACTGTTCAGTTCTTACATTTTATATGACCAAGTTTGAGGTGATATAACTTCCTTTACATGTCATAAATATACTACTTAGGAGAAGCCAAAGAATCTGAGCTCATATTTTTGTTTGTTTTTATTGGGATTGCTTTAATGGAATCCCCTGGAACTCATGCGTAGGCTTTAATTTGTAATGCTGTATATAAGAGGGAATGAAACCCCCAAATGCCTTGGGCAATTTACCAGGGAAAAAGTCAGAGGGAAGCCAGCAGACTCTTACATCTTGTCCCATCTTGGAAAGAGAAGAAAGCATCAAGAGAGAAGAAACTAGGAAGAACAAAAAATGAGGTGGCTGTAAACAAATAAGAAAGGAAGAGCTTAAAACTTTCAGAAGCTGATCAAGAAAGAGAAAATTACTATCAAAACAGGAAAGGACCAGAAGCCAAGAAAGGAAAGAAGAAAAGTAAAAGTAGAGAAATCGAGAAGGTCAAAAGAAACAGCAAAACCAACAAACATCTTCAAATATTCTGGGCAACAGCGTGGAAAAACTGTTATGTAAGATTGTGGTGTATTTGCCTTAATAACAGGGTTGGATTTGATAAGCTCAGACAGCATGACCAGTTTTTTTCTCTCAGGGTGTTTGGCAAAAAAAGGCAAAGGATTTCAGTGAATGTATCTTTTTTAAGATGTTAGAAAAAGAGTAAGAATGTATCAGTGATATATTTCCATCCTTCTAGTAACCTGTAAGTCACTGCTAGTAACCTAAAAGTCTTTGAACAGTTGCACTTTGAATCTACATCAACCAGTTTTTTTTTCACCAAGACCAATTTGCAAGACATTCCAAAAGAGCCGCCTGACCCATTTTCACTGAATTTTGAAATAGTTGGAACTTGTGTATTTCTAGAATGAGCATTAATAGCATCAAAACAAGGAGAATTATGCAGATGAAAATATGCTGCTTAATATATTACTCCTGAACACAGTCACCAAAACATAAAAGTGGAATTCTATCCAGAGATAAATTTGAAAAAAATTATGTGTCTTTAATATAGATAAATAAAACTTATGGGTAACTGCTCTTTGTAAATGCATCAATAGCAATGTGGCCAGCAGGTCAAAGGAGGTGATTCTCCTTCTCCACTTTACTCTGGTGAGACCCCACCTGCAGGGCTGTGTCCAGCTCTGGGGTGGATCCACAACATGAGCAGGACATGGAACTGTTGGAGCAAGTGCAGAGGAGGGACATGATGTTGATAAAGAGACTGGAGCATGTCACCTACAAAGCCAGGCTGAGGGAGCTGGGGCTGTTCAGCCTGGAGAAGGGAAGGTTGTGTGGAGACCTCATGGCAATCTTGCAGAATCTGAAGGGGCCTGCAGGGGAGCTGGGGAGGGACTCTTTATCAGGAACTGCAGTGACAGGACAAGGAGTGATGGCTACTATTTGAAAGCAGGAAATTTTCGATTAGATATTAAGAAGCAATTCTTTACTGTGAGGGTGGCAAGACACTGGAACAGGTTGCTCAGATAAGCTGTGGATGCTCCATCCCTGGAAGTGTTCAAGGCCAGGTTGGATAAGACCTGGAACAACCTGGTCTAGTGGGAGGTGACCCTGCCTATGGCAGTAGGGGCTGGGACTGATCTGAGATGATCTTTGCTTCCTTTCCAACTCTTATCATTCCATAATTCTGTGATCTCTGAATCTTTTCTGCACAGGTATGACACATTTAGGCTTTCCCTCAAAGACAAGGGCAAGGACAGTAGTATTGCCCTCTGTCTCCAGAGGAGAGGGACATAACTGGAGAAATGAACCCAGTGCACATGAAGACCTTGGCCTGATCCCAGTCAGTGTTGATGCCACATGGTTTTGCTAGTTCTTCAGGGCTGTGGTAAAGAAAAGGCATAGGGAAAGGCCCCTTCCATGTTGCCAGGCTAGTTCTAGGACACAGTAATGACTCTGCAAAACGCTTATACAGGTGCATACTTACTGACATGCAGTGCCTTAGATGCTGATAAATGCAGTGACTTATTTTGCAACATCAGTTAGTTAATCAAAATTATACAGATGGAAAATGACATTCTCTTTTAATATACATTGAATACCCTAGGCTTTTTCATTGGGAAATTAGACTTCATGAAGTTAATGAAGATAAGTTTTGTCTTATCTGCAAAACATAACAGAACATATACAGAGTTATATAAAGATATATAAAAGGTATAAATAGAACTTGACTGGGATTTGTGGTTTGTTTGTTGCTCCCTTTTTTGTGAAAAAATCCAAGCTTCTTAAGAGGCAGTGAACCTCACAGTAGCTTCCCTTGTTATTTCATTTACATCTTGTTAATTAATTCCCCAAATAATTTCAGATTACTGTATGATTAAATAAATAGAAATGCCATTTGAGGGACGAAGTACCCCTTGAAGGGGATATGTGCTAAGAGAGACAGGTAGATAACAGTGATGAGTTTATCCTGTGAAATGCTAATCTGAAAGATGAGAGAGAGCTTCCATGGCTCCTTAATGGAGGGGAAGGAACTGTGTGTCCACAGAGTCTCTGAGATGGCCTCAGATTGTTCCAGGATGAAAATGTGGTACGGACAAAGGATGCAGACTCTGCAGGAGAGCTTTGGCAAGGCCAGGGTACAAAGCAGCATAGGCTGTGTGGCCCTGCAGGGACACTGGAGAGGCCCTGGGGAGACAGAGGAGTGACAGGGCCACCGCCTGGCACAGCGCTGCTCCCAGTCATTTGTCTTGGTTTTAGAAATATTATTCTGACAGCTGCCTGACATGGAGGAAACTTAAAGAGATATACCAAATCTTCACTTATATCCAGACAAAGGACCTAACGGAAGGAGAGGATGGTTTCCTTTGTCCTTCTGGCCCCATATGAATCAACGCTTTCATTAATCCTTAGATCCTGGCTTTTTCATAGAATAGATGTGGTTCACAGTATACTGAAAACTTGAAATCAGGTGTTTTAGTTCTATAGCTGTGTTAGCAAGAGAATCCAGTCTAAACAAGTGCTTAAACAGAAGAGCCTTAACATATTAAAGTATTATTTTGAGACCCCACTTAAGAAAATTCAGCGTAATCCCTTTTGCAGTGCTTTGAAGTATGAGTAGAAGTTTGAGGTCAAACTTAACTGCAATGACTCCTTGTCTTGGGTTGAAGAC
>VXBU01016922.1:1917-12861 GCA_013400315.1 Bombycilla garrulus
GATGTCCCCGAGGCCTCGGCGCTGCTCCGGGGACAGCGAGGGGATCGAGCGGGGCCGCCCCGTGCGGCTCCGGGAGCGCCCCGGGATTTCCCTCACATCGGTACCGCGGTGCTTAGGAGGAAAACATCTCATCCTTTCGGGGGTGGGTGTAAGGAAAACCCTTTGGATGTGGCAAACGTCTCACAAAAAAAAGAAAACCAAAAAAACCACAAAACAAACAAACAAAAAAAAAAAACAGCCTCCCAACCTTGAAATCTTTCTCGCTAATGGAACGTGTTTTTCCAACCTAACCCTCCATCACCTGGAGGTTCCACACACACAAAAAAACAAACCCTGGACTTCTTCCTTCCCCGCCCTAGGAGGAGCAAGCTGCAGATTGCGAGCGAAGCAGTTTGAAAAGAAATTGGAGACAAATTAAATTATTAAAATTTAAAAAAATAAAAGAAAGAAAAAAAAAAAAAAAGGAAGAAATGCGCCTCAAGGAGCCGAGCAGCCGAAGCCCTGGTTTTTAATTTCGAGGGGGTTTTCCCCGTTCCCGGGGGAGGTCCCCGCACGCCGGGCGCTATTTCCAGGAGGGCAGATGTGATTCGGCGGCCCGGCCCGTGTCCCGGCGGTGACAATAATGACACGTTCGGGGCTCATTTCCACACGCCGCTCGTCCCCGGCCCGCGGAGCCGCAATTGACCCCGAGGCGCAGCCCGGCTTTGGGGCGGCGCTTTCCGGTGACCCGGGGCAAACGCCGACCCGTTTGCGGCCCCGACGGCGGCGGATTCCTCCCGACAATCGGCGGCGGCCTCTCTGCGGAGATTAAAAGGGTCTCGGGAACCGAGGCCTCGGGAATTGCTTCAGGAATTGCTCTGAGGAAAGGCGCGAGATTGGAAAAGGAGCCCGGCGCTTCCAGCGCGCTCTGGAAGGGTCAAGGCCGGCATTAGGAGTGCGGAGTGGCGCTAAACGGGCTGAGCACCGGCGGGACAGAAATAAACCCGCAGCCGGGACAGCTCCCCTGCCCGGGGACAGCGAGCCCTGAGCGGGGACGGACGGCAGGGATTCCCGGATGGGATTCCCGGCAGGAATGCCCGGCAGGAATGCCCGGCCCTGGCACCAGGAGAGCCTGGGGCAGGTCTGGGGGGCTGCTGACCCTACAGCCGGGTTTAGGGGATTGCTGACCCTACAGCCAGGTTTAGGGGATGTTTTGTCCCTGTCCACCCTCAGGGTTCCCTGCCCCTCTTTACATGATGACAACTCTCACGGCATTAGGTTTATTCTTGTGGTTGTAGGTTTTCCTTATGAGAGTTTTTTTGGGATAAAGCCCCCCAATTAATAGGTTGGTCTCAGGCACCCTTCCCAGGAATTCCTGCTCGCTGCACGGATGGGTTTTCCAGGGGCTGGAATTCCTGCTCGCTGCACAAATGGGTTTTCCAGGGGCTGGAATTCCTGCTCGCTGCACGGATGGGTTTTCCCGTGGGGCTTGGGTGGCAGAGGGGACAAGCCAGCTTCCCTCCTGCCTGTGGGAGGGGACATTTCCAGCTCCTGGTCTCCCAGGTAAATGTCCTGCGTCCTCACATCCCGCTGGAAAAGTTTCTGGGAAGGTTGTGAGGGTGGACGCAGAGCCACTCCCAGGGCGGGCAGCAGGGAAGCCAAATACCCCAGAGCTGCTTTTGGGGTTTTCCCGGTTATTGAGGCGGCAGAGAATGCTCCAGAGATGTTCCTGGGGCATCTCCTGCAGCTTTTCCTCGGATCACAGAACGCAGGGATCTTCTGGCACCGCAGTGCTCTGTGCCCTGATCCTGGATCCCAGATCCCAGATCCTAAATCCCTGATCCCCGATCCCCAGTCCCAGATCCCTGATCTCTTATCTGTGATCCCCAACATCTGATCCCTGATCCTGGATCCCCAATTCCTGATCTCTGATCCCCAGTACCCAACCCCTGATCCCCAATCTCTAATCCCTTGTCCCCAATCCCCAGTCCTTGTCCCCTGACCCCTGATCCCAACATCTGATCCCCAGTCCCTGATCCCCAATCCCTGATTCCCAATCTCCAGTCCTTGACCCCTGACCCCTGATCCCGATCCCAGATCCCGATCCCTCCTGGCAGCAGCGTGTGCCTCTGTCTCCTTTGTGCCGATCTCTCTGCCCCGTCCCTCTGTCCAGGCCGTGTTTCTCACGCCGTGCAGTTTTCCCACATTAATTAGTGGCAATAACGAGGTTTGCTTTGCCCGTGGCTGCAGGGCGAGTGAGGGAGCACCAGGAAAACCCCGGGTTAATCCCAGGTTTAAATCCCCTCCTGGTTATGCGGCCCTGCCTCTGGAACGGGAGCTTTTCCACCTGGGTGTTGTTTTCCCACGGGTTTTACCCGCCCGGGCTGTGGGATCACCGCGGGATTCCTGCCTGCTTTGGGATGGAAAGGCCCGACAGGACCGTCCTGTTCCGAGCTCCCAGGGTTTTCCAGAGTTCCCATTCCCCATGGACTCAGGGCACATCCCCATGCAGCCCGACCTGGAGCACTTCCAGGGTTTTCCAGAATTCATTTCCTGGCAGAGCTGGATCCGCACAAACCCCAGACAGGCACAGGGGTTTTCCTGGGAAAGGGGAAAAGAAAAAGATGGGAAAACTTCCGTTTGGGTTGGGTTTGGATACAGTGTGAGGAAATCTGAGGGATACTGTCTGCGACTTCTGAAATCAGAGCAATCCTCGGTGTACAGCCAGGAGTGACCACGGTGGGGGTGAAATGGAGATTTTGGGATATTTACCCCCTGCCACTGCAGTGGCACGATGGGCTCAGGAGGAGCCTGGTAAATCAGATTTATGAGGATGTGGCCCCGAAGGAGAGGAGTTCTGCTCTGCAGCGAGCTGCTGGCGGTGGGAGATGTCTCCCAGGCTTCCCGGGGAGAATCCCCTGCTGCTGCGGCACCTCGGCCTGGATCCAGAGCTGCTCCACAGGGAATTCCCTCAGGGCTGAGGGAGGCAGGCACAGGATGAGAGCCCTGCTGGTGCTGAGAGTTGGCTGCTCCTTCCCAGCTGGAGCTCTGCATGGTCCCTCAGGACTGATGGACACTTCCCAGCCACGGTTCTGGGGCTCTCACCTGCAGGAGCCAGCACTTTTTTGGGGTGAAAACCCCTGGAAACATCTCACTGCTGGAATGAACCACCCCTGGAGAAGCAGTGGAGAAGTTTGACCCCGGAGCAAGGCCCCAGAGCAGGCGTTGCCGAGGCGCTGGCCTCCTCCAGATGGGGTTAATGAAAGACTTCATTAGCTTAAAACAGAGAGGAAACCGGAGTTAAGGACCTTTCCCGCGTGCTGTGCGTGTTCTCCTCCTCAAGGCCACCCCTGTCCCTGTAGCCCCGGCTCCTGCTCGGGCTCACTGTTCTCTCCGTGCCCCACTCGTGTCCCCGGCGCTGTTTGTCCCCTGTTTGTCACCGTAGCGGGACATCTGAGGGGCAGCAGGGGAATTTCAACCACCCGAACCGAGCCGGGCTGGCACCGGGATGATCGCACAGGGATCGGGGCTGGGCCGCTCCGTCCCTCGCTGAAAATGAGACCTCCCGCAGCACCTGGGGAAGGGAGAGGAGCTGAGGGGTCAGACACGGATGCCTGCGAGCCCTGGCTCTCATTTCCCTGCAGGAATCTGCCCTGCTCCACAGTCCGTGCCTGGGTCCTGGGGTTTTTATTTTTGGGGCCGTGCAGCTCGCCAGGGCAGGATTTGAGGTGTCCTGTGGGAACACCTGCCCGGGGCACAGGGGTGGGGCTGAGGGTGTTCTCGGGCAGTTCTTGGCGTTTGGCTCTCGCAGGAGCTGGCCCTGATGGCTCTGACTGATCGGGCTCTAGTTGGTGTGGCAGGCCTGGCGCTGAGCTTGCCCCGGCCCCGAGCCCGGCCCTGCCAGCCTTGGAGCAGAGGGCAAAACAATTCCACCCCTGGGCAGGGAACTGCTGCCCACGGGAGGCGTGGGACAGCCCGGGGTCAGCGGGACAGCCCTGGGTCCGACGGGGATGATCACGGCTGTCCCCAGGCACGGTGGGCTGGGAGCGGCCCCTGGCAGGGTCACCCTCACTGAAATGCAGAAAGGAAAGGTCCTGGTGGGTGGGGACAGGTGGGATGGATGGTGTCCAGGGAGAGAGCGGGGACAGGGACGGGGACGGGGACGGGGATGATCACGGCCTGGTCCCTGCCCAGCTCCCCACATTCCTCAGGTTATTCCTGATTTCTGTGATTCCAGCCGAGCTCCCCACAGGTTGGTGCGGTCACGGAGCCCCTGAGGCCGGACAGTCCCTCCCGGCCCACGGAGGGCCAGCTGTGCCCGGTGCCGCCTCCAGCCCTTCCTCGGGCACTCCAAACCCCCCTGGGCCCCTCCCAGCGCCCTTCCCACAGGGAAATCCCCTCTGCAGCCCGGGCTGGCGCTGCCCCCGCCCGGCACCGCGCCATCCGCTCGTTCCGCCGCTAAACCGCTAATGAACGGTGACATTAGCGCCGCTCCGCTCCGCGGGACCCGCCAGGCAGTTAATTAGCGCTCTCTATGCAAAGGGGAGCAATAATTGCTGGAGGAATCGTCACGGCCCTCTCTCGGCGAGCTCCTGCCCACGAGCCGCCCGCCAGCCCGGCGGAGCGGCGCTCCCGGAGACGCCTCTGTCAAAGGCCAACCCTTCGGAAGAGAGATTTGAAGGAAAAGGTTATCTGGGAGACGCGGCTCGCCGGCTGTTATTTAGCGCTCGCGAGTCCGAGGGAAATCAATTATCTAAACAACTCCCGCCGCGGAATGGGTTTCTTTTATTCCTCTCCCGACGCGTGCTCATCTTTGTGTGCGCGGCCCGGGGGCGAGGGAGGAGCCCCGGCCCCGCTGCCCGGCAGAGCTCGGGGCCTTCCCCGCCTCCCCTCCGCCTCAAAACGGACTTTGTGCTCCCGGGGAGCTGCGGGGGGACGGCGCACCCCCAAACTCTCCTCGCCGGCGTGTCCTGGCAGCGCCAAACCCCTCCAGGGGATCCTCCGATCCCTTTTTCGGTGGTGCTTGGGGGGATTTGTCCTGCTGCTTTCGGGGCGATCTGTCCCCACAGGTCCTCGGGGGGTTTGACAGTGCAGGACCCCGGGAAGCCGCTCCTCTGCTTTTCCCACCTCAGCTGCTGTTGCTGCTGGACCGAGGGGATCTCCGCGGTGCCTTCCATCCCACATTCAAACCCAGATTTATTTGTTTGTTTGTTTGTTTGTTTTTTCCCCAGCTCACCGCGCACCGCTCTCCCCATTTTCCGCCTCCTCTGACGAGGAACAGGCCCGTGGCCACCGCGGGCTCGTCGGGACACGAGAGCGGGTTTTTATTTCGGGGCCGACAAAGGCGCGGAGGAAACCGGGATAATGGAAACGGCGTTTGTGCCCGCAGGGATAAACAGGAATTTTCTTAACCAGATTGGAGCCTCCAGCAGGTAACTTGCCCTCTGCTCCCCCTGCGAGAAAGTTGTTTTATTAGCAGGTAGTTCCGCGCCGAGGCTGCCGCGGTAATGGAGTTGACATCTATATAATGGAGTTGACATTTTATTCAAAAGGGAAAAGAAAAAGCTTTAACAAACAGGGCCGCCCCCCCTCCCGCTCCCTTTCTTCCCGTGTTCTGCTGCCACCGATCGCGGCGGACTTGGGGCGGTTTAATAAAATTCCGTGCGGCCGCGGGGGCTGCAGGGGCGGGAGGAGGGGGGACAGCCCCGAATTTGGGCTCGGCTGGGAAACCGGGGCCTTGGGTGGGAAATCGGGGATTTGGATGGGAAATCGGGGCCTTGGATGGGAAATCGGGGATGTGGGCTGGGAAATCGGGGCCTTGGATGGGAAATCGGGGATTTGGATGGGAAATGGGGGCCTTGGATGGGAAATCGGGGATTTGGATGGGAAATCGGGGATTTGTGTGAATGCAAAGCACCGCGATCCCCGCGGGTCCTGGGAATGGGGGTGATTCTGGGGAATGGGGGTTCATGGAGAGTGGGGGTTCATGGGGAATGAGGGATCCTCGGGAATGGGGGATCCTGCAGAGCAGGGGTTCATGGAGAACAGAGGTTCCTGGAGAATGCGGGATCCTGAGGAATGGGGGTTCCTGGAGAATGGTGGATCCCTGGAGAGCAGAGGTTCCTCGGGAATGGGAGATCCTGGATAATGGTGGATCCCTGGAGAGCAGGGATCCCTCGGGAATGGGGGATCCTAGGGAGTGGGGGATCCTGGATAATGGAGGATCCCTGGAGAGCAGAGATCCCTGGGGAATGGGGGATCCTGGAGCCCAGGAATTCCTGGAGAGCAGGGATCTCCTGTCACCTCCTCTCCGAGCTGCCTCAGGGATGGGCGCTGCTGCTGCTGCTGCTGCTGCTGCTGCTGCTGCAGGTTCTGGGCTGGTTTGGGGCGCGCAGGAAACCTGTGCCGCGTTCTCGGGGTGCAGCAGGGACAGTTTGGGACAGCAGCGACAAACTGCTGCGCCCAGGGAGGGGACAGGAGATGGCAGAGCCAGGTGCCAGCGGCATTCCAGAAGGATCCGGGCTGGAGGCACCCAAGCAGCCTCGGTGTGTCCCGATCCGCTCCTCCCCGTGCGGAACGAGCCCTCCGGGGTTGGGGTCCCGGTTTGGCAGGGAGTGCCCCACCGCTGTCCCTGCGCCTGTCCCCCGCTCCGGGAGTGGCAGCAGGGCCGCGGAGGGAAAGCACCAGCTCCCAGCTCCCAGAGCGCCTCGGGGAAGTTGGGAATTTTTAATTAACTCCATTTAAAAGTCCCCCGGCGGCGCCGTTCCCCCGGTGTGTGATTTAAGTCGCACATCCCCTTTCCCCCTCCTGACAACCCCCGGTTGCTGCGGCCCATTGACACTTGTGCTTCTGATGTAATAATCAGATGCTAAAACACCCAGATTACATTTGGATCAACACGTTTGGTTCTTAAACCCCGAAAGTAATTATCTTTTCTCATCTACAGCGGATGGGAACGTTGTTCCATTAACCACTGAGCAGCTCCGAGCGGGGGCTGCCGTCACCATCGCGAGGTTTTAACCTCGGCTTTTCCCCACGGCCGGGAACTTTTTTGGGGTTGATCCTGGAGAGTTCCCGGGTGGGAACTGCCTCGAGAAGAGCGAAGGTGCTCAAAACCTTGAGCGCTCCCAGGGATGGACACCTGCGAAAACCGCGCCTAAATTCCTTTGGTTTTGTCTGGGTTTTCCTTGCAGGAAAAGATCTTGCTGGAGCCCAGGTGAGTGTTCTCCTGGCACTCCCGGTGCTGTGCCCGGCTCCCTGCAGGACAGGGACGTGCCCAGAGCGCCCCACGCCCCCTCGGGAAGGGATTCCCGGGCAGGAAATGGATCAGGAAGTCAATAATGGCTGGAAACGCTGGGGGAAGCTCAGGCCGCAATTAAGCACTTCATCAGGAGAGCGCGGCGATTGCCGGGCTCCGAGACGGGAGGGGAAGCGTCTCCGTGGAAATCGAATCCCTCCTTCCTGCGGGAACGCTCTCAGGAGTGACTCCCGCTGCGCAGCGGGTGCCAGGAATTCCCGGGAGCGCAAACCTCGGTGGAACTGCTCCCGCCGCGCGGCCGCTGCTCGGCGGATCCTGTGCTGCCGGCACCGCTCCCCCCGCTCTGGAATAACAGCTGGAATTGTCTCTTTCCCCTCCCCAGGCGCTGGCTGGAGACCCCACGCCAGCGTTCCCGGCGTGAGGGGTTTCCCGGGCGGTTTTCTGGACACGCAGCCGCCTGAGGAAGGTGCCGGTCCCTCAGGAGCCACCCTGGGGTGCTGCCCCGCTGCTTTTGGTGATTTTGGGCGCTGGTTCCCGTCCTGAGCCTCACCCTGCACCGGGCTGGGCGCTGGTGCTCTCCCCGCTCCCGTTTCTCCCGTGTTTCTCCCGGCTTCCAGGCCTCCCGAGCCCTGGCAAACCCAGCTCGCTCTGCCCTCGCCCTCCCAAAGCTTTCCGGGCGGATCTGGGGAGCCCTCGGCGCTCTCTCCGCTCCTTCCACACTCCAGGTTTATTGTCGCTGTTTTCCGTTCCGCTGTCCCCGAGGCGTCTCAGAGCTCCTCGTTCCCTCTCCAAGGAGCGACGAGCACAGAGCCCCGCACCGCTCGGCCTCCCTGGAGAACCTGATCCAGCCTCCCCAGGGTCCGTGGAGCCTTCCTGGGGATCTTCATCCCTTCCCGGGGATCTTCATCCCTTCCCTATAGTTCTTCATCCCTTCCCTATAGTTCTTCATCCCTTCCCGGGGATCTTCATCCCTTCCTGGGGATCTTCATCCCTTCCCGGGGATCTTCATCCCTTCCCGATGGATCTTCATCCCTTCCCGGGGATCTTCATCCCTTCCCGGGGATCTTCATCCCTTCTTGGGGATCTTCATCCCTTCCCAGTGGATCTTCATCCCTTCCCGGGGATCTTCATCCCTTCCCGATGGATCTTCATCCCTTCCCGGGGGATCTTCATCCCTTCCTGGTGGATCTCAAGTCAAGGCTCCTCCAGGCTGGCTCTGATGGGCCTCGAGCACAGTGGGCTCCTCGTTCCTCCCCAGCTCCCGGAGCCGCGCTGAGCGATGCCAAAATCGCCCCAAATAAAGGCAGACGAAACCCCTGTGGTGATTTTGGGGGTTTGGAGGGGCACGGGTGGAGCTGGGGCTGCTCTGAGCGCAGCCAGCCCTGAGAGCCGCGTGGGCAGCTCTGGAGTTGGGAGTTTGGAGTTTTTATCCCCCCAGATCCAGGCGGGTGCTGCTCCCCGGGCTCACCCCGTGAGCACAGCCTGGCCCTGGACAGCGGGGTGGAACCGAACTGGGATTGCTCCCGAGTTCCTGTCCCGATCCCGGCACAATGGTGACAGCCACGTGGAAAATCCCCGGATTGATTTATTGTTTTCTCTGTTCCAGCAGTAAAAACCCAGTGGTGTGTCCGGCCTGATGGCTTCAGGCACAGCACCGAGCTATTTACCCCTTTAGAGATGCCGGGAAAACAAAACCCCACGTTTTCCAGAGTCAAAGCCTCCCAAAGGTGAGGGAGGGGAGCTGGGGTCCCTGGACACCCCCACACAGCGTGACAGACGGGGCTGGGTGTCCTGTGGGATATCCCAGAGCCACCACCTGGGGCTGGGTGTCCTGTGGGATGTCCCAGAGCCACCACCTGAGCTGGATGTCCTGTGGGATATCCCAGAGCCACCACCTGGGGTTGGGTGTCCTGTGAGTTGTCCCAGAGCCACCACCTGGCGCTGGATGTCCTGTGGAGCCACCACCCTGCTGCCACCACCCCGCCGGACGTTCCTGCTGGCACTGGGGTGACAATATTTTGATGCCGTGGCCGTGTGGCCCAGCTGGGGGGCACGGATGTGATCCAGAAGGGCTCAGGACAGCCCGAAATTGGGGCGGGTTTCTGTCAGACAGCACCACACGGTGCTGGGGCTGCTCTTCCACCGTCAGGCATTTATTGATTTGTTGATTATTTGCAAACACCGTGTGCAAGAGGAGGGGAGGAGAATAAAAACTCGTCCTGGAGAGAATCCTCCGTGGCAAAATGACCTGCGGTGTTAGCACTGCTCTGACTCCTCAGATGGCCTGAGTTTATTGATTAACCTCCCCAGGAGTTTGTGTGGGGAGGGAGGCTGGGTTTCCTGGTGTGGGCACACAGCGAGTGACTGTTCCTCCTCCTCTCCCTGCTCACCACAGCCAGCTCCGTCTGCTCTTCGGTGGCTCTGCGCTGAGATTTGTCCTCACCTCACTCAGAAACCCTCAGGAAAACCAAAACACAAACAGCTGGGGAGGTTTCCTCGGCCTTTTTCTCTGTAAGACGGAGTTTTGGGTGGGCTCACTCGAGGGGGATCAATCACGGAGCTGCCTGAGACCCAGAGCAAACAGCTGCCACCCCAGCCACTGCTGGATCCCCTTTCCCTCCAGATGTGGGTTCTCATCCAGATGTGGGTTCCCATCCAGCTGTTCCCTGACCCTGGGAGGGACACCGAAGGCAAGCCCCGCGTTTTTCCATCTTAAAAATCATCCCAGGAGCCGGGAGGGAGCTGTTACACCGAGGCCTCTGTCTCTGGGCGTGTGGTGTATTCAGGACGGCACGAGGGGTTCCAGCCTGGCTGCAGTGAGGCCGGGTAGGAGGAGCCTGGCACTGCCAGCGCTTCCGGGAGGTGGGAATCCCTGGATCTGGCACGGATGAGCCACACAGGCCGGGATGGGGGCGATGGACACGGACACGGCCAGCGGGGTCTGTGAGGGCAGAGCGGTGGCATCGTCCACTGCCCAACATCATCCACTGCCCAACATCATCCACTGCCCAACATCATTCACCACCCATCATTATCCACTGCCCAACATCATCCACTGCCCATCATCCACCACCCTAAATCATCCACCGCCCTAAATCATCCACTGCCCATCATCATCCACTGCCCAACATCATCCACCACCCAACATCATCCACCCAACCTCATCCATCATCCAACATCATCCACTGCCCTAAATCATCCACTGCCCAACATCATCCACCGCCCAACATCATCCATATCCCGGGGAGGAGTTGCTGAGGGAGGGCTGGGGCGGTGGCCCCTGGCTTTGTGCTCGTGTCTGAAATCGCTGCTGATCCCTTCCCTTCCTCCTCCTGGGAGGCTCTGACACAGCCAGAACTCCTCTCCCTCCTNTCACCCCCCCAACATCACCCACCCAACATCATCCACCACCCAACATCATCCTTCATCCATCATCATCCACTGCCCTAAATCATCCACTGCCCAACATCATCCACCGCCCAACATCATCCATATCCCGGGGAGGAGTTGCTGAGGGAGGGCTGGGGCGGTGGCCCCTGGCTTTGTGCTCGTGTCTGAAATCGCTGCTGATCCCTTCCCTTCCTCCTCCTGGGAGGCTCTGACACAGCCAGAACTCCTCTCCCTCCTCCTGGGGAGTTCCAGCCCTGCTGGTGGTGGTGGGGCAGGGGCAAGGCTGGCCTGGAGCCACAGCTCTGGGCTCGAGCAAA
>VXBU01016932.1:750-24300 GCA_013400315.1 Bombycilla garrulus
ACAGCAATGCTGGTATGGTGTGGGAAGCAGACTTGTAGGAGCACTCGGATGATACAATGGTCCCTAAATCAGCATCATTAAAAGAAGGATATTTACTCCTTTGGCATTTAGCTCTGCCTGAATTGAAAAGATAATGGAAAATGAAAGGGATAAGAGAAAGAGGAGAAGAAGAAGAGAAAAGGAAGAGAAGAGGAAGAGAAGAGAAGAGGAAGAGGAAGAGAAGAGAAGAGAAGAGAAGAGAAGAGAAGAGAAGAGAAGAGAAGAGAAGAGAAGAGAAGAGAAGAGGACAAGGAGATAAGGCAGAAAAGAAAGGAAAAAAGAAAAAGAAAAAACAAAACGAGAAAGGAAAAGAAAAAGCAAAGGACAAAGAAAAAGGAATAAAACCTGCCAGGGGTTGGTTGCTACAATCTATAGAAACACCCTGTTCCTTTCCTGTGACAGAAAATGTCCCTTTACTGGCCCAGGGAGTTTTGCCTCAGTAAACACCAAAAATCACTGCACACAACAATACACTTGTCTCAGTCAGCAGCTCTGCACCCTGTTCCTCAGGTATTGCCTTTCTGTCCCCTTGGCAGGGCTCATATCTCTCCTCGCAGCCTATTTCTGAAAAGTCACTGCACACGAATGAAATTTCACCTCGTGTTGGGGTTTCACAAGAATATTATTGGCAGTTCTTATCCTGAAGTCATGCATGCTGGCTAGCAAAAATTCCTTCCCTGGCTTTTTGTTTGTCTTGGGTTTCTTTACTGTTTCTGTGAACTGAAACATGCTTTCTTGGCTGCAGCAGTTATGCTTAGCTGACAAGAGACGATGCTGAACTAAGCCGCTGATCTGAGCTCTGGTTTCAGCTCCACACTTTTCCCACAATTGGCTGCTGTTGTGGTTTCAGCTTACTCCTTCTTGATGGCCTGGCCTCAAAGTCTTGCCCTTTGATGATCTGGAAGTGTCAGTCTGAGCTTCCTGGGGTCTGACAAAGACTACAGACTGGTACCCCCAAGGCAGATGCAAGATCTGTGTCTACAGTTATTTCACAATCCAAGATGGGGAAAACTGTCCTTTTGAAGATGGCCCAGGGAAGAATTGTTGTCATTTGTGTCCCTAGATACCCAAGAGCAAATACTGTCAGCTGTACAGCTCCTGGAAGAGGAAAAGATCTCTAGCATTCCTCTTACTCCTCTGGGCTTTCTAGCCATGTCATAACACAGGAAAACAAGCAGCTGGGGAAGGAAGGAGAGCTGTCAGCACCATCACAGCAAGACCTGTCTCTTTCCTTACCTCAGCTGTGCTGGCAGGAAAAGGAAGGGTTAACAGGCTTTAACATCCATCAATGAATGGATGAAGCAGACAACAGGAATGGGAGAGATCTAGTGGAGCAAACAGTATCCTGCTCTGTTCCTGGGAAGTAGCAACGACACGCATCTCCTGTCTGGGGTTGAAACACAAGATAGCACCAGCTGCAGGATCAGAAGTGGAGCTTGGTGGATAGTGGGTTACACATGGGTGCTAGATCCAGGCAACTATCAAGCTGGGGAGAGGTTCTTTGCTATAATTTTACTGAGGATAGTGTTTAATGTGCAGAGTGGGAAGGATGGGACTGGTCAATCAGTGACCACTGCTTTGGAGGTGGTACTACCATCCCTCTGCCTGTCCTCCACAGACACCCTCAGACACTGCAGATGAAACACACACACAAACACACACACACACACAAACATACATATGTACAGATGAAGGATTAGGACTTGCTGAGGTTAAAAAAAACAGCAAAGAAAGAAAAAAACAAACCAAAACAAAACAGAAAAGCCACTTGAAAATATTCTTTCATACCAAAGTTACATGTGGTAATCCTGTCTGCATAACTTGGGTCTGTATTTCAAGCAACAAATGAAGCTGCTCTTCTAAAGCAGGGGTCTGCAGCAGCTACCTAGTCAGTGGACAGGAGAAGCCACTTCAGTAGTCTCTAGGGACATGTCCAAGGTCTTGCTCCACTGAGCTAATCATAGCCAAATAAATCTGGTAAATGTCCAACTTCTTTTTTGGAAGCACCTAAATGCCTAACACCCTAGGACTGTTCTTGAACATTGGAGAGAGATAAGGGCTTGAAGTCCTAATGATGGAATTCAAGATGCAGACATCTTCATAAGAACAGATCACTCTAGGACAGCATTAGTGGAGACACACTGGGATTTTAGGTCCCAATTCACTCATGCTTAGGAACTGTTTCAGATAAGACTGTGAGTCATGGGCAAAAGGAACCGGTATCTCTCTCACGGTTATAATGAGGACCTTGACTGACTGGCTGTGAAGGGAATAGTTGCAGTGTAGTTCTATACCATCAGGGGAAATGAATCTCAGTTAAAGCATTGGTTAGACAAATATAAATCTAGTCATGTCCTTGCAACCTGTGCTGTCAGCACACTAGTCCTATTGCTACAAACACCTCTGTCACAGTAAAGCTTTTAACAGCAGTTTCTTGCTGGACTGTGAGGATAAACTCTGCATTGTGGGAGACACACTCACCGTGTGGTGAGGTATTGGGTAGAGGGAGCTGGCAGAGGTGCTCACTAAGCAACTCCATCATTTATCAGCAGTCTTGTTAACCAGAGAGGTCCCAGTTGATGTAGGTTAGCCAGTGCAATGACCGTCCAAAATAAGGATTGGAAGGAGGATCTAGGGAAATACAGGTCTGTCAGCCTGACCTCAGTGCTGGGAAAGCTCACAAAGCATATCATCCTCAGTGCCATCACGCAGCACATGCAGGACAACCAGAGGAGCAGGCCCAGTCAGCAGGGGTTCATGACAGGCAGCTCCTGCTTGACCAACCTGGTCTCCTGTAACAAAGTGATCTGTTTCGTTGATGAGGGAAATGGTGGGAATGAGTCTATGTGGATTTCAGTTAAGCATCTGACAGCATTTCCCACAGCATTTTCCAGAAGAAACTGACTGCTCATGGCTTGGATGGGTGCACTGTTGCCTGGGTAAAAAAATGGATGATTCTTGGGCCCAAAGGGTGTTGGTGAATGGAATGACATCCAGCTGGGGCTGGTCAGAAGGGATTTTCCCCAGGGTTCAGTGCAGTAGGAGGCTGAGGGGAGACCTCATCACTCTCCCTCTGAAAGGATGTTGCAGACAGATGGGGGTCAGTCTCTTCTTCCTGGTAACCAGTGACGGAGCAAGAGAAATCAGCCTTGGGTTGCAGTAGGAGTGGTTTAGATTGGATATTAGGAATAACTTCTTCACTGAAAGGCTTGTTGGGCACTGGAACTGGTTGTCTTGGTAAGTTGTGGTGTCCACTCCTGGAGGTATTTAGAAGAGGTATGGATGTGGTGCTTACAGCCAGAGTTTAGTGGTGGACTTGTCAGCACTGGGTTAATGATTGAATTCAATGCTTTTAGAATTTATTTACAACCTAATCTTTACTATGATTCCTGATACCCTTACAACAAGTAAGTGACTAGAGAGGGTTGGGCAAGTGGCACAAGCCTAACAGTCCCTGACTATCTGGTGAGTGCCCCAGGAGCTATCATTGTACACCTGCTAAGCTGCAAATGCAGCCAGCTGCAGGTATAAACTTGCTCTGTTCCCTTCACAGGACCCCACAATTGTCCCAAAACTGCTACCATCATGGTGGGCTACCAGGTTGGGTTCTTCTTCCACTGCAGAAATCTACTACCTCCAGTTCCATGTCTTTTCTACTGTGTCTCTCTCCTGAGTCCTTATTAGTCAAGTCTCCACTGATCCTCTCTATACCTTTCTTCTTGTATTGGAGGTAAGAAACCTCTCCCTGATGAAACTCCAGGGCCATCACTTCTTCCATCAGGAAAGTGGCAGTTTCCTGTGCTCACACTTACATCTCTGATCATGACATGTGCCAACTTCTTCACCATTATACAACATATATTCATCTCTCACACTGTCCCTTTGCACCCAGAACTGCAGTCAGAATCCTGTCCTTCTGTCTGCTGGAGCCTGTGGCCATGCACACCTACTGGATGGAACTGGAGATGTTTTTGCTACCAGTGATAGATCTTCACAGCTATTGCCTCTGAAGCTGATCAATATTATTAAAATTCCAGCCCGTGTTTTTCTCCCCTGCCTTTTGTATTGTTTCTATAGCAATTTCCCTCTCTGTCTTTGCCTCTAGTGCTGCTGGATGGCTCTGCTTTCCTTATGCCTCAATCCTCCTCTTCGCTGTATCCCAATACCAGTCCAGAGGGATTCCCCCCGTTCCCCAGCTCCTGCCCCGGCTGTCTGGCAGAGGTGGAAACAGAGGCACGGCTCTCCAAAACAGACTCCATCCCTATGACAACCATTGCTCAGACTGTGTGGTGAGCCCAAGATTAGGAGCCCAAAAGTGTTAGAGTGGGAAGGGCAGTGCGGTGAAGGGGACTTTGCATCCATGCTGAGATTAAAAGCAGCCTGATGATTTATACCAGACATCAACGCATTTACCTGGACTCTTGGGGTGCTATTTTTTTTGTGGGGGAGAGGGGGGGAAGAATGTTTTTTGTCAGATGCTTCAGTTCTAACATCTGAAGGTTAAAAATCAGACAGATTGTATATATGAATCTTTATATACATGAAAATGCACACCAACATATCCACATGTATATATACAGAGATATTACATGTACATACATATCAACAGAGACAATTGCAGACACACAGAGACAGAGAAGCCAATGTGATCTAACAGGGAGATGGGAGTCCAGCATTTCAAATGCTAATGTTTTCTCAGGTTTTTTTTTTTTTTTTAATATTCTTGATGACCCTGCCTCATTTTCCACATTTATAAATTTAAGGTGAGGATAAAAATTAGCTCCTAAATTGCAATGCCCTTCTCTCAAATAATTGTGTGACTTACTTGCTGTGCAGTGTTGTTACTAGGATTGCTCTCATTTAACTATGTTACATTAAGAGCTAGTTGAAAAATGGCAATTATTTTCTGGAGGAAAATTGTCATTATTTTGGCTTTCTTTCCTGTGAGTATTTTAGTTAATAAACAAAACAAGTCTGGGGTGGGGGAGGTGGCCAGAGAACTAGATTAATTTTTGCCCTTTTTTTAAAACAATCTGAAAACCAGTCAATTTTTAACAGCAATTTAGTGTTTTGAAGGCCAATATTTTTAATCAAGACAGTTATGTTATTTGTGCTGTTTGCATTTCTTTTTTTAATCTACTGGAATGAAAATTTGCTGCAGAAACATCCAGTTTGGTCAAAATGTCACTTTTTGGTCATCCCCTCCTCCCCCAGCGTGTTTGATGAAAAATTGTCAAGCAGCAATAGCTGTGTCACCTCTGATTTATCTATTTTTCTAGAGCCATTAGTCTCAAGCAGCGGATGAAAAAGCACCACAACGGAGCAGCTGCTCCTGGAGAAGCCAGTCTGGGCAGTCAGAAAATGTCACTGGCTCCCTGAGCAGTGTTGCCTTTTCCCACTCTGCCCCCGAGCAGTGGCAGAAAAGGTGGCCACAGGGTGGTGGGGGATCACAGGGGTGGTGGAGGTGCTCTGAAAAAGGTGTGGAGGTGTGTGGAGGGAGGAAGGGCTGGGCTGGGCAGAGTGGGGGTTCAGGGTGGGCTGGCTGCAGGAGGGAGCTCTGCCCACCCCCAGGGTTGCAGCTGGGAGCAGCTAAGGGCTTGGTAAGGTCTGAGTGGTCACAGTCCTGTCCACCCTCCTCAGCAACACCCAGAATTTATTTGCTCATGCAAACATAGCCATGGCTCTTTCCCTCTCTCAGCTCTGTTTCGCCAATCATGAGCTTTGCAGGCAAAGATCAGTGCAATGAACTCAGGTCATTTTGGGAAGCAGTGATGGTAAAGGTCAAACGAGTGTTAAATGGCTACTTTTGCAGCAAAGGATGTAGCCTCTTTCCCTCTCAGTCACCAAATCAGCGGTCCTGTGCCCTGAGGAGCATTTATCCTGCCTCATACAGAGTGCTCGCCCCTGCAGGTGAATATTAGGTGGGAGAGGAAATTAAGCTTGCCTTTCTGCATACAATGAAAGGTTCTTTATTACAAGAGGGCCTCAAGGAATTTTCTATCTCCTGAGTATTGTACCAACAGTTTAATTAAAAAAATGTACATGGTTGAGAACTAAGTCTAATTGGGAAGCTGTAAGAAAGCCTCTGTGCCTGGTCTCTGCTGTTCCTGCTTTTTCCCTTTATAGATTGACTAGACCTTATCAAAATGCTGATGAAACCAGTGCTACACTCCTGTTTTTGCTGCTGACAGTTAGATGGGGATCCTGCTCCCCTCTTCCTTTCCTCAGCAGACTCCTAGGATGACATCAAGACCCCAGTCAAGCCCAGCTCATGGATCTCAGCAGGTACTATTAAGTTCCTGTGTCCTCCCAGGAGGTTGCCTGATACACCCCACCAGTGGCCCCAGTATCTGCCATAAAAAATGAGAGCCCACGGCTGCCTGCTAGGCTGGAGGGGTAGGAATTTGGTCTGTAGTTGCTCACCAGGTTCAGGAAGGATATGCGGGAGTGGTGCTTGTGTGGTGCTGCAAAAGGAGGAGACCACAGCTCTTCTCCCAGCCTGACATCCCTTTCAGGGACACACTCTCCACTGACCCTCTCAAAGCTGGTCCTGTGCCAGTGGCAGGGCTGCTGGGTCTGCTGGCCTGTGATGCACCCTGGCACTGCTCTCCAGAGGTGAGATTTCACTCTCCTTCTGCCAAGGCTGTTCAGCTCCATGCCCAGTCTCTATACCCCTTTAAATCAGAATGCAGCCAGAAACACAAACTCCCAGCTTGCAGCACTCAATTACTCCTTCTGATATTTTATTTTTTTTTGCCTGCAGCTTCAAATTACCTTCAAGGTGCACAGTGCAATTAGCTAAAAATATTTCCTGCTTCATTTTAATTGCACTAAAGCTCTGATGTACCTCCAGTGAGGAGCAATAAGGTGGAAATTGGTGCCCCAAATATTTCAAATTTATTAAAGTCCAGGATGACTCAATAAGCTTACATAGTTCTATTAATTATTAAATATTCATAATTTTTTGTTAAAAGCCCTACAAACATTCTTGAAGCCAAATTCTGTATGAAGCTTGCAAAGGAATATACTTTTACCAAGGAGATGGTAACTCTTTCTGAGTTGGAGAAAGATAAAACAAGTATTCCACCATATAGTTGGAGTGGTTTCCATATGAAGAATTCACATCTCTTGGCAAATTTTAGTATCTCAGAATTTGATTCTGAAAACACTTATGCATGTGACTTATGTCTGTGACTCATTTCACTGCTATAGCTGAGGTATTTATATGATTCTAATTTAGAACTGGATCACATTTTTGTTCAAAGCCTTTCTGGGTGGAAAATGCAGGTGATCAGTCAAACATTATCACTGCTTAAAAATAGTCAAAACTTTCTGTCTGAGAATTTTAAAAAATCCAAAACAAAACATTTTTTTTTCTGAAAGCACTGAAAACCAATGTGCTGATTCCCATGATGTCTGCTTTATAAGATTACCTCAATGTACTTTGAAAAGAGTATTGAAAATAAATCCCAAATTCTATTTGCATCCAGTTGAGTCTGATCAGTCTCAGTTCCTTGGGTTTCTGGTTCATTGTCACCTCAGATAGCCTGCGCTTATGAAGCATGTCCCCTTGTGCCTGCAGCTGTGCTGGCTTGGGAATGCTATCATTGCCTGATCCACAGAGCTGAACGAAGCAAATTCAGCAAGTTTCTCACCAGTCTCATACAGATGATGGGATCATGTTAACCTAAGCCTTTATGCTCCTCCCTGTGCCACGAAGCTCAGGATTATCCTGAGTGAGGAATGGCAGTGGGCAAGAGGTGGGATTCAGTGCATGTGGCACCCACTTCCATGGTTGTGAAGGAGGCCTGATTGTGATGGTGGAATCCAGGGCAAACATCAGAAAAATGCTGCCCATCTTTGCAACTCTCCCTCCCTCTTCTGTGCTCATCAGTGTGAGAAAAACCTCTGACCATCTCCAGAGCAGCTCATGTCTGCATGATTCTTACACAATTTTGAGGGAAATTGAAGGTGTTCAACCTCTTGCTAAAGGGCACTGAGAAGATGAATCTTGGAAAAAACCTGAACCCACCAGCCCCTCACTGCTGGTATGCAAGTCCATGCACTTGCTTCCTCTGAAGCAGAACTCCAGGAAGGCAGGTATTGGCTCCTCCTTCCCCTTGGGAATACAGGAGACAGATTAAAGAGTAGGGGGAAAAAAGTTATTTCACAGTTAGTCTGCCCTGAACAAGAAAAGGTTTCTGACACCAACAAACTAATCAACGCTGAAAGCTCATGAGGTCAAGCTTTCCCTTCTCCTCCATTATTCTTTTGATTTTTTCTAACTGGCTAGGACTCGATAGCTCTGGCAAGTCTATAAATATAAAATCCTTTCTTCCCTTCCCCTGGAGCACACCAAGGACCATTTGAATACCCGCAGGGACAAGTTAAAGCTAAACAAAACCAAAGCAAGAAACAGGTTGTCCATCCAATCTTCAAATGCTGACCATTCTGTGAGTCAGTCCCAAGAAGCTTGTCTCTGTTCAGCAGGAATTGGGAAAGGCAGCTCTCCCTCTTAGGAGCACTCCCTCTGGATTCAGTGTTTTGTGTGGAGACTTATGGCCAGGAATGTTAATGCCAGATAACCGAGCTGGCTGAGAGCTGGAACAGGATGAGAGCTGGGCCTGAAGGAGGCAGCCCTAGACCATCAGGGTTAAGCTCTGGATATGTGGGCTGCCTGCCTCCAGTCCCTCAATGCCTGTGCCTCCTCCCCAGTTCTGCCTTGGACAGCCACCAGTGCACAGCTGCAGGAGTTTCCCTGACCTGACCACCAAGAAGAACCCAACCTTACTATAGTCTGAAAAGAAAGAAACGTTTGCCGGTGGAAACACTGGCCCCTACCCTATAGAGTATCAAATGCTCCTGAAATCAAGTGAGAAGCGTCTTGGTACAGAGGGGAAATGGCAGAGGAATTGAGAAGATTTATGGCTTCTGCTCCATTGGAAATACCCAAAGCTCCTGTCCCAAAGCAATGCCTATGTTCTCTCCATTGCAGCATGGGGAACTTTTCTCAGCAGTCTTTTCATGGCAAAGGAAAGGCTGCTCCTTCTGTATTTCCTGTCCTTGGGCTCTCTGCTGGGATCTGTGCTCCTTCAGAGCTCTGTCTGGTTGAAAAAGAGGGAAGAAAAATGCTACATTCCCTACCAAGGACTGTCAAACAGGAATCATAGCTGCAGCATAAGCTTCTCTGATGGATTCTGCCTCAGCAAAATGAAATTAAGATTTCAGCAAACAAGCTCCAATTCCGTGGTACCAGTAGAACAAATGACATCTGATAATTGCTAACTCCTTTTGCTTATTCTTTGCTCTGTTCACCCCATCAGTCTCTCCAGATTATATTTTCAGCTGAGTTTAATGAACGCCATTTATTAAACTAACACCAGGGTTCTGCTTTGGCCTCAGACAGATGTGCCTGCTAATATGAATCATTTTGTTCAATTGGATTATTCTGATGGAGAGCGGATCCCTGCCACTCTGAGGAGCACAAACAAATGGGGAACAGCTCGCCTCCAGTTGTGACCAGCCGCTTGCCTTCATTAGGAGGCAGCTCCAGGCTCCGCAGGCAGCTTGGCAGGATGGTGTCCCTACTGCTCCCACCAGCCAGCGCTTCTGCTCCTTTCCATTTCCCTCTCATGTGCAGAGAGAGCCCAGATCTCAGTGTGGCCCTGAGCCTGGCTGGTCAGGGGGACATGGGCATCACCCACCTTCCCTGAGTTCACCATCTGAACAGGCAACAGGATTCACCTTCTCCTTTGTCACGATGAATGTTCCTTATCTGAATGCACCAGACTTCCCTGACTGTGTATCCTTCCCTTCCCAGCATGGCATGTCTGACCTCCTTTACATTGACACCTGAGAAAATGTGGACTACTTATTTGCTATTGATCCTTCTTTACTCTGATCTTCTCCAATTATTTGGGCAAAGGGACAGGGATGATATGCTTTTAAAGGCTTGTATTAATCAGAAAAAAAGGAGATAAAATCTGTCTGAAATCTCCCAGACAGAGATTCCCTCAGTCTATCGTTTGGGATTTTAGTGTTGAAAATTTTGGGTCAATCTCTGTAATACATTGTGTGCAGGCACCAGACATCCATCTATCTGTCTATCTCAATACAAATCCTGCCTTCTGTGAACCATAAAACTCCTAGCAGAGTGACATTACCACTTCTCACATCGACAGAACACACTGAGCACACACAACTTGGGGAAAAAAATTACAGAGGCAATTTGAAAGATTAGAAGAGAAAAAGCAGAAGATTTCTGCTCCCTGAGTGTAAGTGGTCAAATCCCCACAGCAAGCCTTTAGCTGGCACAAATCATCATCACTCTTTCAAAGCCTACTTTCTTTCCCTAGATGAAGGACAGGCCCAGCACTTCTTCAGATACCTGTGAACCTCAGGACAACTCATTTATTCTAGAGCATTTCTGAAGAAAGAAATTATTTGCATTTTAATCCTAAGCAGTATCCTGGGGTTACTTCCAGGAATCCCTGGTGAGTACCAGAAGTCAGACTGTCAGGAAGTGGGTCTGTGCTAAAAGAAAAAAGACCCCAGAGATAACCATGGTGCCAGTCTGTGTGCCTTTCCTAATTACTAGCAGCATGTTAGCATGCTTCTCAACAAAGCTATCAAAGAACATTAATTCCTCCATTCAGGTTTAAGTGTAGGAATACTTTTCCAGGTCTGAGCTATTTCTTTACTCCTGATGAGGATCTGGACACCTTTCTCTGAATTGCATTACACTGGTCTTCATGGGTAATGGGAACAAGGTCAGTAGGAATTCCTGTTTAGATTTTTGTGTAGCAAGGTCTGTATGATTTGTACTAAGCAATGCCCTTCTAACCTGAGCAGAGGACAGAACCCTCACAAACAACCCCCTTCTGAAAGTCAAACAAATCTCTTAAAATTGACATGTTGGAGCCCAGTTTCCTACAGCTGGCACTGGGCTGCCTGCCTGGTTTCCTTTCCCAGTGTCCAATGTGCCATGATGGAGAAATATGTACCATGCAAGGAGAATGCACAGAGGAAAATAATAAGCATGGAAAGCATTCACTTGTCATACATCACAGCAAATGGGATGCAACTTCTGCTCATGAATGGAGATGCTTCAAGAGAGTAGAGAAAAATAGAGAATCTTATCCAGCAAAGACAAATTTTTAGCTGACTGCACAGCCCATGTGCAGCCCATGGACTTAATGGCCCAATTGTTTCCAAATCCTTAGAAATCAAGGTAGTGAAAACCTATTTTCTTTTGGAACAACCTGCTTTTAAGGGTCTACCATGACAACTGTGGTCTACAGCACATCCAAATCAATCAGAAAATATCTTTGGCATCAAGGACTGGGCATCATAGGGCCAGAAATGTCAAAGGTAGGCATCTTGTCACTGTGAGGACTTTAGAGAGTTACTGCTCTGCATAGAACAGATGCTTCAGGCAGCCCAGCTGCTAGATCTGTTTTACACGGGAAAAAGAGGTATCTGAAGAGCTGGGGAGGGAGAATGTATCTTGCAATAAATGGGAGAAATCTGCTTTCTAAAGAGGATTACTTGAGTGTGGAGCTGCAGCTTTCCATGGGTACAAGAGATTTTCTTCTGCTTGCAAGTCATTATCCTAAAAGGGCATTTTAAAAATAAGCCACGCTCAGATGATAGTTAGAGGTGGGCATGATCATCCCCTAGTGACTCTGCTCCAAGAAGACCAGAGCAGCCAGAACGGTGGCATTGCATCTCCCTCTAGAATTGCAAATAATTCAAACATCTCTGCTAAGAGAAAATTTAGAGTTAAATAAGTAACAGTGGGCCTGGACCCTTGGCTGTCATAAATCAGTGTCACTTGGCTGGCTTCAGAGGAGCTGGTGACTGACGCTGCCCAAGAACTTAGCCCAATCATGGTCGTGGTTAGTACTTTTCCAGACAGAGCACTGAGTTTTCATTTACTCTGCTTCTTGCTTGGGAAATGACTTGACTGCTTTTCTCTTTTCCCCTCCAGCTCAGCCTTCTACCCAATATTTCAAAAAGGTTGGATGAAGCTCAGCTAAGTGGAAAAATGAACTGTTTGAAATAAAAACTTCCTTTTTTTTCCTAACTGCAGTCACAGGGAAGGATGAAAGACACCTGAGAAGCAAGGCTTGCACCGTAAACCTTCAATTCTCTGCTACAGCTAAATCAAACACTTCAGAGACCAGAGTTTTGATATTCACTTGTATCTGGCCAAAGTTACCGTACCTATGAATTATTCAAATATGCAATTATTGCATTTGATATATCACTGGGTATAACCATGGGAACGAGAAACAGTGTTCTAGTGCAGCTGATTGTATATGCCTTCCAAACCATAAGGACATCAATTTAAGGTGCTCACATTGATGGAGTACTCTGCAACCCCTTATTAAGGTTCTTGCCAACTCCTGTAGCAGTTTTCCCCTGCAGAGTAAATTTCATGGAGTTTTTTAGCCTCCTTTTTCTTTATCTCTACAGCATAAGTGCCAAACACTACTCCACAGAGCTTCAATTCATGGTTCTGCAGTAGCTCTCAAAGGTCAGTGACAAAAAGATCAGATACTTTTGCTGCTCAATGCTGTACAAGTGACCTGAGTCCTGTGAATCACATGTTGGACTTATAACTCTGATTTCATTGTGAATTTCCAGTTTTCCTGGAAGAAGGCTTTAACCTTCTTCTTAGACCTAGAGGGCTGCCCTGCCTTTGGCCTATACTGTTCATATTGTCTTTATGAGGACAAAAAAACATGTTCATGGTGCTGATGCTTGTATTAACTGAACACATCAAAGACAGCCTTTAAACATGGGGCCATCTGAGAAACATCTCTGAAGTTCCAGACCTTTCTTTGCTCTCTCCTTGAGCAGCATTTGCAAATTGATGACGTGCCTGTTTCCTGTTTGCTCACTAGTGAGTACTGGTCTCTCTAGTGCCCCAGTATCAAGGGATTTTGCTGTCTTGTAACTTACTTGAAGGTCCTGTAGAAAAATTACAGTGCTTGTTTTCTAGGGCTCATCCTTTATTTTCAAAATCCTCTTTGATTGTGGGTCTTTGCCTTCTCTAATTCATTTTGTACACATTTTCTTTAGCAGAGGACTCATTCTGTCACTGTTTGCTGCTGCTTGAACAAAAAATTTGGCTATGGATGTCTCCTGTGTTTTTCCATCTCTTTGGCTCTCATTTCAAACCACTGCTGTTTCAAATGCCTACACTTTCCTTTTCTTACACATTCTGGTTTTTCTTCAAGTTGCAGTCCCTCATGCACTGGCCCAGCAAATTCCTGTGGTGAATGAACCTGGCAAAAATGTTCCTTCGAAGGCTGCTGTTTTCACATTAATGCAGCTGCCCATTAACTGATGCAATTTAAGCTTACACTGAGCTCAGAAAGGCTCTAAAATCTGACTTACTCAGGTAATTTGTGTGGCATTGTCCATATGATCTCCCAGACTAACCTTGGTCAAGTGGTTGAATATGAAATTACCACCTTCCAAGGCAACCCTGAAGCTTTGGGGGTTTTGCTGTTGTAAGTCTTTGAAGAAGGCACCACCATAACAAGCTCCTGGTCTTTTCACAGTATTGTATATATGAGGAAAAACCCAGAAGGCTCTTTGCTGGCTGAGTCTTTTGCAAAAGTTCTCACAATTCTCCAGAAGTATACTTCAGAGCACCAGGACCAAGAATATCACAGCGAGATGAGTAGTGGGAGGCTGCTTTAATATCTATTATTTAATTCTGAAGTATTTACAATCTCTAACATAAAAAAAAAGAAAAGGAAAAAAAAAGGGGGGGACAGACAGATATGGGTTTTAATGAAGAATTCCTGCTCCAAACCAGGGGAAAGTGTTGTGGTATTGCCTTGTGCTGCTCTATCACTCCCATGACAAATAGCATGGATCCGTTAGTGACCTACATGGACTCATTTAGATGCAAACACAGCAATACTCCTGAAAAGCTGCCCTGCTTTGAGGAAGAACAAGTTCCAAATATTGCTGAATGGAATTCAGTCTCAGAGCAGTAATTACTGATTGTAATTTTGGAGTAAATGCAGTAATTAATTATTGTCGTTTTCCATCAGTGCATTATATTGTGTGCCAATCTTAGAATAAAATAATTAGCAAATGGGATTTTGCATGCTCTGGTATCGAAACTGTGGTTTGTAGAACAGACATGAGAATTTTGCCATAATAAACTTATCACTAATTTAAATGGACAGACAGGTTAAAAATGATCAGACAGAAAAATAAAGGATCTTGTCAGTCTTCACCTTCAGGAGTCCTGTTTTAGCCTTCTGCACTAAAATTCACTTCCATTCTCTCAGTACAAGCACAACAGCACAAAGTTGGGGTTGCAAACACAGTGAGAGATGCTTAATTTAATCACAGGTGTCAGTGGAAATGAAAAACAAAAGTAATCCAAAGAACAGAAAAAAATATTGGCTGAGGTGATGTTTTTCCTGTACCTGAGCAGACTTTCCAAAATTAAGCTGTGCTGATTTTTTTTCTTATCTTTATTCACTCGTATTAAAGACTGTGCTGGAGTACTGTTTTGATGCAATTATACTAGTGCAAATTTCCATAATGTAAGCAAGTCCTAAACGATCTAAGTGATGACTAAAAGAGGGAAACAACAATAATCTGTGCAGGTGGAAGAGGAGCTGGTTAGCATGATTGTAGGAAGCATAACTACAAGAAATGGGATTTTATCTTGAAAAAGGGTATTTGGAATGAATCTCAAGATGAATAGCCTAATAGAAAACAGTGAGATCAATGCAGCTGCAGAATAGCCTCTCACTAGAGGTAATAGAAAGCTATCTGGGAGGCATAAGCAACAAAAATTTCAGTAAAAAAATACACTTTCAATAGACTCCACATTGAAGCCATCTGAAATGACAAGAGAAGACAGAAATTTTCCACTCACATATTATTGTTTATGGCTATTCGGAATTTTGCTTTTCTTGTTTTAGTTTTGGCTGATAGTATAATCTTACTTTACAGTGGAGTTTGGGTTGGTTTTATTTTTTCCTCTTATTAGGGAACAAAAAGAGAAAAATGCTAAGTTTTCCAGTTTGGTAAAATATACACTCCAATTAAAAAAAACAAACAAACAAAAAACCAACCAACCAACCAACCAATAAAAACCCAAAAAATAACAAAACCAAAACCCCCCCCCCAAAAAAAAAAACAAANAATACCACCTATTCCAGACAGCTGCAAAAACATGTATTTCACACATTTTACAACAAACCAGACATCAGTCCATATTCAAGAAGCAGTGAAGGAGGACCTGAAAATATTATTTTTTCGTTTTCCTTCATATTTGAGCTTTGGACTATATTATTTCCCCTGGTGTTTTGTAGAAGCAGGTTTTTTCTTTTGTAGAAGCCTGGGCAGTGCATTCATTTATTGTTTTGTCTCTGGAGCACAGCTAAGATATTTTGCCATTGATCTTTTTCCTGTTTTTTTTTCCACTTTTCTCTTTCCCTTTTGCCTCACTCAGTTTCTCTCGCTCACACTCACTTCATCCCACTCACTTTCGTGCCAGCGCTCTGGGTTAGTCTCACCTAAATAACTGCATCTTTAGCTTTATATAAAACTTTAGCAGCAGAGTGTGTCTGAGGTAGAAAACATCACTTTGCTGGTGACCAGTCACTGCACTGAAGCCACAGAAGGGGAATGGACAGGATTCTCAGAGCTGTTGTGTGCTGTGTCTTGTATTGATCTATCAGCTGGTTGCTGCTGGGCTGCTCTGCATTCTGAGCTCTGGAGGGGCTGTGAGCTGTGCAGTTTTCCAGGCAGTGTTTTCCTTCCTGTCCGTGGGCTCGGGGCTCACACAAAGCCCCAGGCACTGCGGGCTGCACCGGCAACTTTGTCATAATAGCGCAGGGCAGGGAGGGCTCCTGGCAATGGCCACGTAAGGGAGCTCTGGATATTTCAGGTTGGTTTTTTTCTCAATTATTTTGTGCATTTACTATCTGGAAGACACATGGAGTGTCTCCCAGTGCTTGCTTCCTAGTTCTGAGGGGGGATTGGTCATACAATATACTGATTTTGGCAGAGTTACCTCAAATGATCCTCCTCTTTTTTGCTTTCTCCCAGCCCATCATTCCCATCATTCCTCTCCCCTTTTTTCTTTTTCTCTCTCTCTCTTTTTTTTTTTTCTCTACAACCATCTCTTTAATTCTAAAGAAGAAAGAGACCAGGGCAGCCATTTTGCCATCTAAATTCTTCAGGGCACTGCTTGCTGTAGCTTTGGGCTTATCTGCCACATCACAGAGACCCTTTCAGTGTTTGACAGCAAGTTTAGAGCATTTGCAAAGAAAGCAAAGGACTTCAAATCACTGTGGCCTAGACTTCTTGTGTCTCAAAAGTAAGATTTATAAATTTTTTTTAAAAAAGTTCATTCAGAATTAAAATTTAGTGAAATTTAGTGAAGCTCTTTCTCAGTTAGGAGGAAAAGCACTCTGGTGGATTATATGAAACTGGGTGCTGCCTTTTTTTTTTTTCTTTCCGATGCTTTTGTCATTGGCAACATTTTTTTTTTAAAGCAATTCAATAGAAAAGAGCCCTTCCTTGGAAAAATCCCAATTAAAAAGTTTCTTGAGCATCCTCTTGTAGCACATGAGTAATTACTCTGGTGTCAATATGGTTAAACACATGCTTCAAACTGGAATTAAAGACCCTGAAGAGCTGCATCCAAAGTAAAGATAGATAAAAAACACAGTTGAGTTATTATCTTTCTGTCAGTTAAAGGAAGTTGCAAATCAAGCCAGCAGTGGAGGTGCAATAACACTGTGCTGAGCCAAGAACAGCTGACCTATCTCTGAGTCAGGCTTATTCCTGAGGATTTAGCCGTCTGCTGATCATTATTGCCCAGCCCTGGTGGGAAGCTGACCTGTGACTGAGAATCCTGCCTGCTTCTGGAGTGCTGGTATCAACGTTCTCAAGCACTGGGAGGCAGATGAGCTGAAGAATGACCTGGGTTTGAGCCCATCTGACCTTCTGGGTATCCTTGCTGTCACCAAGTGTCAGTCTATTGCAGAATGGTTCTCTCTGTGCTAACCCAAACCCTCCCCAAATCCTGGGGAATGTTCCTGCAGTGTCTTCCTGGGGCCACATACACTCAGGCAATTCCTTTTGTCAGGTAGAAAAACATATGTATAAAATCTTTTTTCCTGGAGAACTTTCTTCTGCTAAAAGCCAGGTACGGCTTTTGTAACAGGATCAGCACGGTGTGAGTATACAAGAGAGCAAGGACCTCTGAGGTACATTTTGATAGGGTCTCTAAACATGGTTCTCTAAGCCCAGGGTGCAAGTGATTTGGTGGCAAAAACTGACTGATATTTCTGGACAGCAGAGTACTAAAGCCAAAGAACAAGCCAGGAAGGCTAAAGGACTTCATATCTAGAGGCAATGCTTCAAGACTGTTCTGCTTAGTAGAAGCAAAGGAAAGGAAAAAAATGCTCTAAAAGAGAGACATATGGAATTATATTGCCATTTTACCTGCTGATTCCTTTTCATATAATTTACTGTGGAGGAAAAAAAATACCCAAACATCAAATCTTAGTCCTACTACTGAGTAATCTTTTTGTAGGAAACAAGCTGAGACCTCAGAGCATTTCATGGTGACAGTAAAAACCACCATAGACTCAACTGGTGAATCTTGAACAACACAGATATCCACAGCCCTGCATCTTCTCACACCACCATGAGAAATAAGCATTTCCTCAGTGAGCATAGCTATGCTGAGACAGAAAGCCTGGTGCCTAGCTAGGGAGACAGACCTTTGTGCCCCTCGGTCCCTTTGCAGGTGTCACAGAAAGCCTCCCTGACAAAGGCAGCCCCTGCTATAACACAATTGCATGCATGCACCCCTCGCCCTCCCCCAGCAAAGCCTGCAGAAAAAAAGCCAGTGTGATGAAGCAAAAAGCATTTGGATATGGCAACATGTTTTGGTTTCAAGCTTCCAAGAGGCCTTTTCATAAGCAAGGAAAAGAAAAGAGGTTTTTGAAGGGGGAAAATGCATTGACAGTTGTCTTCGTATAGTCACATATAAAGGAGACTCTAAACTGTGGAGGCTGTTTCCTGCACATGCACCTAATATATTTATTGAAAAGTTTCTTAATCTCCTTTATGCTGTCTTCAGTGCAGCACCTCTTTCAAAGACATTTTGATCCCATCCCAGAATTCTCGCTGGAAAGGACACTGCTCTGAAGACTGGAAAAAAAATATTTTTCATAAATATTTGGGATGCCAGTGAAAAATTAAACCACTCTGTTTTTCTTTGGGAAAATCAAAGATAGGGATTTCCTGTCTGTTGTAGATGAATCAAAAGAGGCCTGAATAAAAATCACAGAATCTTAGACATTACAGCTAAAATGGCATAGAAAGGTCACCTAGCCAAGCTCTTTATCACTAATTCAGGAGTACAAATTGCTTAGGGCCTCCCTAGGTGCTGAGTTTATTGGGGAATCTCTGGTGTGGAACAGTTTTAACAATAGGGAGACTTCCTGTCTCTGTAAACAAACACATAGGGGTTTATATTTCTGTTTCTCAAAGAATTACCTAATGAAAGAGCCAGCCAGTGGTGGAAAGTATTTCCATTTTTGGAAACATCTTAATTTCTGTTATTGGTGATACATTGGGATTCCAATGAAACAAGCTGTGGCTTCTGATAATTTTGGTGTAGTCACATGTATTAGAAGTTCCCTTGGAACATCCAGCTGGCTTCTTTCCAGCAATACATGGCATTTGAGTCTAAAAACGAGATCCAGGTCCTTACTCCAGCTAAGCTTCCTTGGCTTTGGTTGGATTTTATCTACACACAGCAGTTTTAAACAACTGACCAAGAAGTGAACATGGATCCTTCTATTAATTTCTTGGGTTTGTGAAGAAATAAATCGGGGGTTATTTGGTTGTCAGGGAGACATATTTACATTATTATGCTGAGATGGAATTGGATACAGACTGTACCTCATGAAGAATGAAGAATGCTTTGAAACGTTTGCAACACAGAGCTATTGAGACAGACACTGTCCCAGTCCAGTCACCTGGGATTAAACTGCAGCCCAGTCCCACCTCTTAATTGCAGATTTTCTTCAAGCACCAGAAGTGCTCTCTTTCACTGAGCAAGGGGAATCAGGACAGCTGCTGACTCTCCTCTAGTGGCCAGAAACACTTTCTAGAGATGCAGGATGGCCCTGGGATGAAGCTGTTGTTTTATCCCTTGGTAAGCATCCTTCCACCTCTTTTTCTAAAGAGACACACACACACGAACAGTTCCTAGTTTATGCGTGGGTGCGTGTCTGAGCAGAGTGGCTCTAGCCAAAGTCAAAAAGGAAGAAGATAGAGAGTCACAAAGCTGAATCTCCTTGAGGGTCTACGACACAGAGAGACGCTACAGGTGTAGCTGACGCCCCCTTCCCCATGCAGTTACCTGTGCTAGTGCTTTGCATCCAGTGATTCCCACAACCCTTCAGTAGGGACGATTAGCATCCTTTGGCCTCTTCAGCTGCACCTTCAGCCTCTTCATGCCAATCTGGAATCCATTCATGGCCTGGATAGCAGCTTGGGCACTGGCAGGATTGTCAAAACTCACAAAACCTGTCAAAACATGAGGCAAGGCAGGGGACTTAATGAGCTGAAGGGTGCCAAGGCACGTACATGCAACGACCACTGAGAATGAACATGGGGAAGGGGGTGAGGGCACTGAGAGGGGGGAAGTGAGCAGGTAGGAGGGTGGGCAGGTGGGCAGGAGAGTGAGGAGAGGATGGTTGCCAATGTGGGACAAAGGATAGGAGGGGTTGTTACAGATCAGTGTCCCAGGACACAGTGCCTGGTCTGGGTGCCAGTCTGAACACTAGACTATGTGAAGCACAGGGATCCAAATGCTGGTGCCACAAGATTTGGTCACCTTTGAGCTGGGAGTCAGCAGGTGTAACGCATGGTCTCAAGGCATCCTGTTTTTCCTCTATCTCCCTCCACTGTGACTGGGGTAAACTTCCAGACTTTCCTTAACTTGCCAACATAACCTTTGCTTTGCCTTCCAGTGCTAATGATGAGGGGAACTCGACACACCTACTGCTACTTCCTTAATATAACAATATAGGTAAAATGTGAATTTAATAAATTCTTCATTACCTTATTAATCAGCATGAATGGTTTGATTGTTGGCCAGCCAAGCAATATAAAGAGCTTTAATCACTGGCAGTTTCTCCATGTTACACTCTGCAGCTGGGAGATGAACACAAGTGCTTTCCTAACATGGTTTCCGTATGGAATTTCATTCTTTGCCAGCAAATCTCCCAATCAACCACGGAGCACATTGAGCACTAGAAGCAACTATAGTGACTGAATATTGTATCTAAGGGTCATCTAAGACATTCTTTGTCTTGATTTGCTCTCTCACAGGCTGATGAAATAATATAGGTCAACCACACAGGATGGAATGCATCTAATGCATTCAGCTTTGGGGAGAGCATTTGGTGCGGCTTTTTTTTTTTATTTTATTAATTTGCTCTTATGTTTGATTCAAAAAAAGACCTCATTTTTCCCAGACTGTGTATGGCTGTAGGTGGAGCAACCATGGGTCTGAGATATTAGTGAGGCAGGGGGCCATCACATTGTACAAGCATTGCCTCTGCTACTTTTGCCAGAAATGTCCCTGTGTGCCAACAACATTTCTGAGCACAAACCTTCGGTGAGACTAGCCTGGACCAGCCTGCTCTCCAGACAAAGCCATCTGTTTATCCACCCCTGCAAGGCTCTGGCAGCACAAATCAATCCTAGGAGCCTGGTGCTGCTCAACAGACAGGCTGAAATGAAGAGACCGTTTTTGCAAGCCCCTCAAAAAGCTAATGCTGAACGTTTGCTGCCAGGTATACACCTGCTCCTGACAGCAGCACCAGGCCTGGATTACAGCCTTGGGCTGTGCTGTGGATTCCTTCAGCAGCCCCTCCTTCCTGGCCTAGCTCCTCTTTGGAAGTGAGTCCCACAGGTGACACAGGGTGTCTTGCATCTGGAAAGGACACAGAGCTGTGCTTGCAAAGGCACCGTCTCACTCCTGCACTAAACTGTGCTCCCTGACTTTGGCTAATAATGTAACTTCACAACAGGTCATGAAACCTGTGGTCTTAGTCTCTCAAAGTGAGACAACAGGTTTACTGAGTATGGCATATGGGGTTCTGAAAGGGAGGCCCATGGAATACATAGGGCCCTTCTTTTTCCTTTCCTCTTGAAGCCAAGGCTCCAAGTAAACTGGCTGTCCACAGAGTTTTGCTGCCAATCCCCTGGATGAGGAGGTACCAAGACTGCAGCTCTGAAGATGAACAGGCAAAGTTATCTCAAGCCCCACAGCAATCATCAATTTCTAGGGAGAAAACTGGAGAGCTATAGTGAGTAATGAGCTGTGATTTTATTCAGTTGCACTGGATCTGCTCTTGCTATCACTGTTTAGGCAGTAAGTGCCCAGTGATGTTACCAGTTTACATTTGACTACTTGAATAATCTGTCAACAAAGTCCTATGATTCATTCTCAGAAAGGGGTAAACAAAACATTTTCTGGTTTCACCCAAGTACATTCAGACTCAAAATACTTCTGGGAACTCCCTTGGGGATGACTAACTTGAGCTTCAACCTTAAATACGTTGTCTATATACCTCATATCTTTGAATATAGGATGTAGTTTAACTCATTTATTTTTAAAAATAACATCTAGTTTGCTGATATTCTTGGCCAACAAATATCAGTTACATCTAAAGCAGTAGATGTAACAGTAGTTACATCTAAAACAGTGTTCCAGTGAAGTTGAGAGAAACTGGAACCTAGTAAACTATAGTGCAGAGTGTTTTTGACTTGTGTTTAACATCAAACAATTCCTCGACAAAGTCTGAGTTCAAGCACAGAAGACAGGCTGTGTTCAGTGGTTAACTTGGATGTGTCCATGATGTTCTGGAAAGTGAGAGAATTTAATAATTTGGGTGGGGGCCATTTTGTGCCAGCTGTCTCCAGCACTAGGGAGATGCGCCAAGTATGTTTACTTTACTGATATACGAACAGCAATCCAATACAAAATTGAGTTGGCTGCAGCTGGATGGTTGCTTAGCTCATGTCTTTAAAGAACATACCTTGCCTGGGAACTTTGATTTCTATTCTTGCAACAGGTCCTTTTGGGATGTCCCTCCTATTGACTACATGTGCACATCTAGATTGTGCCTGCATGTGCATCCATTTGTGAACAAGGCACCCTAGGACCCAGCAGTAATTAGGGGAGGTCCAGCCAATGCACTCAGTGGAGTGAAGGGCATGATTTCCCTCTTTTACCAGGACACCCTTTGCTGTGCTCAGATGAATCACTGGTCAGGGAGCAATGCTGGCTGCAGTGAAGGCAGCTTAAATCAAGGAACCTCCATTGTGGGATCTACCTGGTTCCACAGTTAGCAGTGACATCTCAAGGTAAAATGCTAGCTGTCTAGTGCCTGAGTAGGTCACTCCACAAACTTATGTTAACTGCTGAATCAACCCCCTCCAGAAATGCTGTCCACAATGACAGAAGATTATTATTTCTCTACTTTTGCCAAGACTAGACTTTCGAGGGATGATAAGCCCTTGTGCTGGGGTGCTAATATAGTTGTACCTCTGCAAGAACCTTGCTGTGAGATAAGCTCACAAAGCTATACCAGTTTTTATCATCACTTTGCTTTTGAGATGGAATTCTAAGCCCATTTCCTCATTCTGTGCAAAGCTGTAAATAATACAGCATTTTAACAAATGGGACTAATAAGAGAGATCAGAAGTGCATTTGCTCACTATATTTCATTTAGACCAGATAATGAAGCTGGGAGTTGTACTCTGATTCTGGTATTAGTTGCCCACAGATTTGAACCAGATTTTTTTCTCCTTAGTTGATCCAGTATTCACTAATGCAATATAAAAAATCTCCTCTGGCTGGATGCTGAGGGCAGAGGAACTGGGATTTGAAAGCTAAGGAAAGAGATGGGGAAATGCTGATAGCTGTGTATTTTCTTTGTGATCAAATTCTAGGGACAGAGCAGCTAGTTACTCTAGATTCATTTCACCGTTTTAGTTTTGAGGGGACTTGATACACTCAGAAGTTGCTGGTATATTCAAGTCTCCCCCTTTCCTGTTATTTATGTGTAGCTGTGTTTTGTATTGTTGAAGGTATTTGGATAAACTCCAAAGAGTAGAAAAGCTATGGCTTATCCTGAGATTTGAGACTTTACAGTGGATAAGGGATAGGCAGATAGACAGGCATGTTGGGCTAACAACAGCATATTCCTTTCTCTTCTCAGGTCAAATACCTACTGGCAGATTTGACTTTTTTTGTTGTTGTTACATGCAGTATTGGCAGTTAACCACCTTTGTTTCTCCTCATCTGTGTCAGCAGGATTCATGGTAGTATGACAGATTTGAACATGTATTACGAGGAACAGAATGTATGTACTGGGAAAATAACTTAAATACTCGGTTCCTAAATGGCTTTAGTATTTGAGCCCATGG
>VXBU01016953.1:0-11364 GCA_013400315.1 Bombycilla garrulus
CATCCCCTAGGCTACTGGGAGGAAAAACCTACAAATAGAAAAACTTCTTTAAGAAAAAAAAAAATACTTTGAGAGCAAATTTTTTCACAGCGAATTATTTAGGAATGAGGGAAAGCACACCGACATTTGTTTAAAACTATACTTTTCCAATTGCCAAGATATTTCAAGGTCATGCCTTTTAAAAAAAATACTTTCATGGCTTAAAACTGTGGTTTATTGTTGGAACATCTGATAGCTAATCAAATTTCAGGCTTTTAATCCTCTTAGCCATTAAAAATTTTAATATCTCTCATCTTTTTATCTATGTTTTGGAGCCCTCATATCTGTGTTTCTCTAAGCAAAATGCAGATAGAAAAAAAAAAAAGGCAAATGGAAATATGGGTAGTTTAAAATGTGCTTTGTTATGGGTTTATCTTGCCTGTTAACTTTCGAGGCAGAGTTTAAGTTAATCATTCAAGCACTATCTTTATCCAGTATTTTCCCAAGCTTTCAACTTCAGCAGTAAAGATTTCTCTCGACTTTTGCTCAGGATTTTCTTCAGGATGAAGATTTCTCAACTAGGATGCAATGGTTAGTTTAATTAAATGCTTCATTGTGCTTTGCCTAATGTGGGAGTTTTTTTGTGGTTTTTTTTTTTTTTTTTTTAATTTTTTCTTTTTATCTGTGATCATCTCAAAACCACAAATAATCCAATTTCAATTTGAGGGATTCTTCCTTTTCACAGAAGAGAAGAAGAAAAAAGGACATGGCCAGAAGAACCATAAAATTCCTCAGATACGTATTAGACTGAAATTAAGGGTGGCACAGTTGCAGTAATAACCTCTTTTTTTGTATCTTTAAATGCCCCTAAGAGGTACCCCTCTGTCTGCCAAAGAGATGCACCATATTGTGATGCTTAGAGCAAGTTGCACTGACAGAGGAGCCTTTAAAAAGCTTCCTTCTTCATTCCCTCCTCCTAGGGAAAATTTCCTTGATAAAAAAAAATTATCTGACTGCAACGTCAGACTAAATATATTTTTCACTAGGCATATTTCAAAATAATTATTTCAAATGCTCACTCCCCAAGATAAAGTAATGTATTTTTATTTCAGAAGGACTGGACATTATAATAATTTATTTTATTAAAGATTTTCTTCTCTGACTTAACAGAACTAACTTACTATTCCTGGATATCTGATCAGAAGAGTTTCTACCAGGTCCTGTATTCTCCTCTCTTTAAGGTGGGGCTGCACTTCTGAAAAATAAGGTCACTTCCACACCTAGAAAAGCAGATTTTCAGAGGTAAATACTCAGATGGCCACTTGCTGACTTTTAGTTGGAAACTTGTCTGCAAACTGGGAGGCTCGATGATCAAAGTCCCCAAAGCTGCCTTTGGGTTCCTGTGTTTCTGTGCCAAATTCCAGCCAACAAATCCCTAAAATAAAAAAATCTTACCACAGGGAAATTATTTTTGGCAATTTATACAAATCTCATCTAATATTCTCATTTCTTCAATGCAATTATTAATATTACTGCTAGAAATGAGACTGGGCTGCACAATTTTGGGTCCAAAGATGCTGGAAAATCAGATGTTCTCACATAGTCACAGACGACATCTTGAAGAGTGACACCTGAGATGAACAGCAAAATCCCCACAGGGCCTCTATGAATTAATGGGAATGGACTCTGTGGAAGTGTGGGCACTTCCCAGAATGTCCCAGAAATAGTGCAATTATAATTTTTAAATAATGGCATGGTGGGTAAGGAAATGTAGTACACTCAATTTTTATGTTTTTTTCCTGTATGTCAGAGTCAGACTGCTAGTTTAAGCTGTGAAGTGTTTTCCTAAGATTTTAACTCCTCTGAGGAACAAGGGGTAAAGGGACATGATATTTTTCTAGGATGTGTCTGAGTATCTCTAAAGGAAATGTGAGCTTGGAGGAAATCAAGGCTAAGCTCTCTTCAGGAAATGCTGTTAATTTGAGACAACAAACTCGTCAATGAAGCTCACAAATTGTTTTGCACATGAAAATGGAGATCAGCAAAAGAAGAACAAAATGTGCACTTTTAATATTACAAATATAAACTCAAGCCAAGAAGCTGGAAGTGTCTAGCCAAATGTGTTGTTCTCTGAAAGTGCTCTTCTGACCCGGAGGGAACTCTGGAATTCCCAGCAGCTGATACAGCTGTGAAATCTGAAATTGCCAGATTTAGGAGCTGCAGAAATTGAGCTGGGAAGGCTTACACAAAACATCTGATGAGTATTGCCCTCCCAGTTGTTCAGGATTGGAATCTAAAAAGATCCAGCTAGCTCCAATTAGCTTTGAGTTTGTTCCTCCAGCTATTTGGAAGTGCCTCTTTCAATAGGTTTGGAAGAGTATTTTGCTAAGTAATGGATCAGGTGAACCAGATAAGGGTTGTGATTTCAAATCACATGCAGACTGTATCCAACTGACCCAAATTCATTAAAAATTTAAAAAACAAAAGGAAAGAAAAAGGTTGTACATGACCAGATGCATGAGGTTTGAGGACTAAATGCTTTCTGTAAGTGGGCTGCTATTTCACCCTGGTTTTAGTGGTTTATTCCATCATATGCCTCCAGCTGAGACTGAAATATGTAGCTCAAGTCTGCATTTTTCCAGGTTGCATATGCCTGAGCTACCAACGAATTCAGATACATGGTTAATAACAAAAAGAAAATGGTTTTCAGTCAGGCATTTATTCTGGACAGTTATCAGTTCTCTAATCTAGGTCAAAACTGATTTAAACCTTGGTTTGAGTTGAAAATGGCAGTCCTCATAAATTTATAGTGTTTGCTTTTGCTCTGACACACAAAATTGTACAAATAAAAAATACATTTCAACAAGAAGTTTGCAAATTCTGGTGGAATTAGTGGCAGAGGGCTCCAAAAAGTGATTTGTGTGATGTAACATGTTCAACCATAGGACATTTGAAAATACTTCCCTCTGCACAGCTAAAGGGAGAGCAAACCAAACCAAACCAAACCAAATAATCTTTACATTATGGAGCACAATCAACATTTTGAGTCTATAAATGAGGGATGATGACCCCTAATTTCTATTGACATTTTTCATCTTGCTCAGAAGTTTTTTCTCATTTGAATCCAGCTGAATCTACACATGAAATTCTGATCCTCTGCAGAGCTGACTCACAATAAAATGGACACCAAGCCTAGCTGCAAAAATGTATCCCATGAAAAATCTGCTTGAGCTGGGAACAGATATGGGCACCTCCACACGCCTATGGATCACAGCATTTTAAAGACCAGTGTTATACCATTTCTCTTCAAATACAAAAACATAGATTTTTGTAGGCCCCTGTCATTTGCAAAAATTTGTTTAAAAAAAATCCCAAGTTACCTGTTATTTTGGAATTTTTGAAAGTACACACCTTTCTCACTGAATGTATCACAATATTTATCAATGTCCAATTATTTTATGATTTTTCTTCTACTAAGAGCAAGATATTTTGGTGGGTTTTTTTATGAATGTATATGGTATTCAGGGAATTCAGAACTCAAAAGGGCGTGGCAATAGAGTTTTCTCAAATACGGGATTAAATATAATGTCCCCCCAATTTTTTGTCTACAATTATCTATCAAATCCACTACTAAGCTGTATCTTGCTTGTGAAACTCCAAAATTAAACCAAGCAATATATCTATGAGTTTTTTGAAATGTAGAAATGGTATTTATTTGCAGATCATTGGTATGGAACCAGGTGGTTGCCCCTGAAAAATTTTCTGGGCATTTTTAAAAAAAAAAAATTTCAAGCAAATAGNGAAGTTTGCAAATTCTGGTGGAATTAGTGGCAGAGGGCTCCAAAAAGTGATTTGTGTGATGTAACATGTTCAACCATAGGACATTTGAAAATACTTCCCTCTGCACAGCTAAAGGGAGAGCAAACCAAACCAAACCAAACCAAATAATCTTTACATTATGGAGCACAATCAACATTTTGAGTCTATAAATGAGGGATGATGACCCCTAATTTCTATTGACATTTTTCATCTTGCTCAGAAGTTTTTTCTCATTTGAATCCAGCTGAATCTACACATGAAATTCTGATCCTCTGCAGAGCTGACTCACAATAAAATGGACACCAAGCCTAGCTGCAAAAATGTATCCCATGAAAAATCTGCTTGAGCTGGGAACAGATATGGGCACCTCCACACGCCTATGGATCACAGCATTTTAAAGACCAGTGTTATACCATTTCTCTTCAAATACAAAAACATAGATTTTTGTAGGCCCCTGTCATTTGCAAAAATTTGTTTAAAAAAAATCCCAAGTTACCTGTTATTTTGGAATTTTTGAAAGTACACACCTTTCTCACTGAATGTATCACAATATTTATCAATGTCCAATTATTTTATGATTTTTCTTCTACTAAGAGCAAGATATTTTGGTGGGTTTTTTTATGAATGTATATGGTATTCAGGGAATTCAGAACTCAAAAGGGCGTGGCAATAGAGTTTTCTCAAATACGGGATTAAATATAATGTCCCCTCAATTTTTTGTCTACAATTATCTATCAAATCCACTACTAAGCTGTATCTTGCTTGTGAAACTCCAAAATTAAACCAAGCAATATATCTATGAGTTTTTTGAAATGTAGAAATGGTATTTATTTGCAGATCATTGGTATGGAACCAGGTGGTTGCCCCTGAAAAATTTTCTGGGCATTTTTAAAAAAAAAAAATTTCAAGCAAATAGTTTACCCAGAAAACCACTCTATGATCTTGGGGAAGATTTCATGTGAATTAGTTTTACAGGTATTTTTGAATATTTGATGGTACATTTTTATTGATTTAGTATTAGTGTATGTGCTCAAAAATGGAAAGACTTCCATAAATGTTTAAGCTCTAAACCAACAGATTTGAAAGCTCTGAGTGTCATAAAATTCAGATTTTTGCAGGCTTCACAACCATTAGCAGAAGATAAATATTAGCCTTTAGTGAGTACCAAGATTACTAATTTAAGTCACAAGTGGTCTGAAAAAAAAAATGTTTTCTTAAATCCATTGTTTCCCCCTCCCCATGCTTTCCCTCCAGACAATTTGGAGGGAAAATAACAAAATAATCCAAAATAACTGAATAAATTCATGCCCCTCCTGACATTTTGGGGTTTGGTATTGCTAGCTCTGTTTGGAATAAGATTCAATGCTTTCTAAATTAAAACAATATTGTGACATAAATATTGATTGAAGTGCAAATTATTTGGTTTATTGTTTTGGCTTTATGTATTCTCAGTTGAAATACCAAAAGTTTAAATCGGTGGAAGACTTCATGTTCTTCTTGCACTGAACCCCACAAAAAAACATAAAGTTCTCCTCAATCCTTTCTACCAGTTTCAGAAATAAAATAGCTCTTCACAGGGCGACTTCCAGATTACTCTGTGTAGTTAAAGTGACCATGAAGTCACATCCACATACTAAAAACACCATCACAGCTGTCTTTAGACAGCAAGTCTTCTCCACATGGTTGTTAAGGTATATTACTAAGATCCATAATTACCTTAATTTAAATGTTTGAAAATGTCCTAGTTCATTATTCCTTGTCTTTCAACAACACCTGAGGAAAATGTAGGCAACTGGGATTTCTCTAAGCACTCATTGTAGGTTGCTGTTGCAAACAGCAAGTTGTGCTGGGTAAAGCCCAATACAGAGTCTTTAGCTCTCCAATATCTCATTTATTATAGAAGATGCTGCAGAAAAATGGAAAATTTCCACCTTTCAAGCTACCATGTTTGTCTCTTTATAAACACCCACCAGCAAAATACTTTAAATCAGCATTCCTTTTTCAATTAACATTAGGCAAAAAGGCCAAAAGAATTATTACTTCACTAGTGAACTGCATCTGGAATACCTGACACCAGAACTCATTCCTCTGCTCTCCAATACTTGGAAACAGAAATGGTCTAATCATGCACAGCCTCCTGCACATATAAATTCAGTAAATTTTTACTGTAAATTCAGGTGAATCATACATGCAAACCTGGCCTAGGTTCATCATAGGAGAAGATCATGGGAACTCCTCTTGTGTCTCTCCTGCTGATCAAACCCTGGTCAGAGCAAATCCCTTCCACAGACACAGGACTCATCTTTATTCATGATTTCTCTCATCTCTTTCTTTAGCATTTGTGTACAAAAGGGACTAAATCTCAGACGGGGTAGGGCTAAAGTGTCTCATTCCAGTCGAATTAGAAGAATTTAAAATGAAAAGACAACACTGACAAGAGAAGTTAGACTGTTAACCTCTTGTAAAATGTGGGACCTTGAAGCAGATGAAAAGAATAGAAATAAAAAGAACAAGTGTTCTCATTATGTGGTGACGTGCAAATTTTCAGGCACTTTGAAGACAAAGAATAATGCAATGGCACTGGTGTGTACCCCTCTACATATTAGTGGTATTAGCAACAGTCATTTAAAATTCCAGTGATGATGTAGTAACTTTTTTATTTCTGAAGAAAAGGAAAGGGAAATTTTTGGAAAGGTTATTACCTAAAATTAGAAAAAGCAGCAGGTCAAAATCATCCATAACGAAAGTTATTTAAAATCCCACTATTTTGATCCTAATGGAAACATTTACAAAACTGCAGCACCTTTTGGATTAGAGGTTTCGGTTGGAAATGAAGCTGCTTTGACTTGATGGACCCATTCCCCATCAAATGTATTTACCACATATGCTGTAGAAAATAACCTGCCGACATGAAAATTTTACGTTTGAAGGATTATCCTGTGTCACCAATGGGATTCTTTATGAGGAATAAATCAGAGGTAAAGCTATCTAAATTATTTCCAGAACAGAGATAAAAATTCCAGAATAACATACTTTCTCAGATTTTAATCTCTCTGCTAAAGACTTCTCCCAAAATCCACCTGAGCTTTTGAAGAGATTGTGGGGTTTAGTGCATATTCCTGAGTTTTGGCAGTGATGTGTGTATTCCAGTGGGGTGCTGGGGAACACTACAGGAGTTTTTCTTTTCTTTCTTTGAGTAATACCTGTACTGAGCTTGCATGAACTGGTCTTGGTAGCAGTGGGGGCTATGGGGGTGGCATCTGTGAGAAGGTGCTAGAAGCTTCCTCTGTGTTCAGCAGAGGCCATCCCTGGCAGCTCAAAGATGGACCGGCTGCTGGCCAGTGTTGGTTGAATTTCAAACAGTGAAAACACCTCTGTGACAACAATATATATATCTATATATATAAAATATTATATATATATGGTATAGATGTAGTACATAAAACAAACATAGATATTTGTTAGCTATTAAATTTGTATCCATAAATTCAGTCTGTTTTTCCCACGACGGTATCGGTATTTGCTGAGTGATCTCTGCTGGTCCTGATCTCAACCTATGAACCTTCTGTTACATTTTCTCTGTCCCCAGCAGCTGCACAAGGCAAGGCTCTGGCTTCTGTCATCGTCCACACTCAAAGGTTGTGTGACACACAGGAACAGAGTATCTGGGCTCCAGAGATCTTTCATCACACCTTTGAAAATATACGGCAGGAGGAAACAAAATAAAAATGACTTCTCACTTTACTGGTAGAAAATAATGCAATCTGAGCAATCTTTTTTTCCACTCCTAAGGAGCTTAAAGACAAAATATAAAACAGGATAGATTATATTTTAAATTCTACATTTTACAACAGAGAATAAACCTAGTAAAATTATGTTACTTGTTATTAAAATAGGCAACTTAATTTTTGCTAAATTAGAATTGAGGCTTTCTTGGCCCCTCTGAATTTCTTCTCAGGTCAAGCTGTGGGAACAGCAGAGGTTTAGGGAGGATTACAACTGATCTAAATGTATCAGCGATTTAGAGAGATGGGAAGACTGATTCAGGATCAGAATGTGTCCCATCAGGGACAAAAATTAGACAATTGGTACCATTCAAAACTATGGTCCCTAATAGCAACAAAATTATTAGAGGAGATGAAGGATTTGGCTCAACTAGAGAACCTGAGATTTACTTTACTATGGAAACTGACAAATCCAAACCAATCAAAGAAGTTATAGTCATGGTGCAGGATGGGACCACTTTACCGTTTAAAATGTTGCTGGATTACGGAGCTTATGTCATCATTGTTTCTACAGAAAAATGGCCTCAACATTGGCCTTTAGAAAGCCTACAGACACCAGTAGTGAGGGTGGGAAGAATTCAGATGACTCAGATTAGCAAATTGCCAATTAGCTTTTCACTATCTAATGGGTTAAAGTCATCAACCTGGCCATAAGTAATGAGAACCCCAGTTTGCTTATTAGGAAGGGATGTGTTGAGTCAAATGGGGTTTTGGTTTACCCCAGAGGGAGGGGATTTTTAGGGATGGCCACTGGGGGGATGACCAATCCAAAAGTTAACATGGTTAACAGATGCTCCTGCATGGATTGACCAAAGGCCACTGACCAACGAAAAGATCACCCATCTACAAGAACTGGCACAGGAGAAATCTGACAAGGGTCATATTACTCCTTCTAACAGCCCTTGGAATACTCCTGTGGTTACTATTCCGAAGAAAAGTGGAAAATGGCGGCTGTTGCATGACCTGTGTAAAGTTAACCAGATTATGGAGGACATGGGTGCATGAGAGCCAGGTCTCTCATCTCCCAACATGATACCAGAAAATCGGGATCTTTTGATTATTGATTTAAAATATTATTTCTTTACAATCCCATTACATCCAGATGATTGCCCAAAATGTGCCTTTTCAGTGCCTTCAGTCAACAAAGGAGAATCCATGAAACTATACCATTGGGTAGTTTTGCACCAAAGGGATGAAAAAGTCTGCTACAATGTGTCAAATGCATGTAGCATGGGCATTGGACCCAATCTGCCATAAAAACCCAGCCTTGATAATTTATCATTATATGTATGATACCCTCATAGGAGGGGAACAGCTTGACATAGATACCTTGTTAACCAAACTGAAAATTGAATTGGCCAATGTGGGTTTACAGATTGCTCCAGGAAAAGTTCAGAGGGAGAGCCCCTGGAGATATTTGGGTTGAATTATCACAGGAACTGAGATAAGGCCACAGAAATTAACAATCTGGAGCGAGACCAGAACGCTGGCTGAAGCACAGAAATAAGTGGGTGATATAAATTGGATTAGAAGCACCTAAAGAATAACCAACAAGGATATAGGGCCATTACTACAGTTGCTAAAAGGGGATGGTGAAGCAGATGCAGAATGAACATTAACACCTGCAACACAACAAATGCTGAAAATAGTTTCCAAGAAAATTTTTCAGGGATATGCATCACGGTGGAATCCAGAATATGAATTAGGTCAGATGACTGTTAATTAATTGCAGCATCCTTATGCAATTTTGATGCAATGGAAGGCTGAAAGAAAAGACCCACTAATCATTTTGGAGTGGCTTTTTCTACCAGCTTCTCCACCAAAAACTGTAACTACTCATTCAGAGACAATTCCTCAATTAATCATGAAAGGAAGCAACAGGGCTATGGAAATAAAAATAAACAATCCAGGTTATATTGTAGTACCTTTGATAGCAGAATATTTACAGTAGCTGCTACAACACTCCACAGAAATGCAGATAGCACTCCCAGACTATGGGGCCCAGGTTCTAGGTACATTAAACAAACATGTGAGATAGAGGAGATACCTAAGTATTCTGTAACCCCACTGAAAGGCACTACAGTGTTTACAGATGCAAGCCAGAGCACAGCGATTACCTGGCTGCAAGATGGTCAGTGGAAGAAAGAAGTTTTAACAGATGTAGAGGAGTCAGTGCAAGTGTTAGAATTGAGAGCAGTTGTTGGGGTTTTTGAGCTGTGGAATGATAAGCCTATGAATGTTGTTTCAGACTGAGTCTATGTTGTTGGCATAGTGCAGTGCTTAGAGAGAGCAATATTAAAGGAATTGAAAGGCACTGTGAAAGGCATTGTGAAAACAGTTGCAACGACTGTGGTATTTACTGAACCACAAACAACATGCCTACTTTATTACTCACATCAGAAGTCATTCTGGCTTGAAGGAAAAGTTGACTGCAGCAAATGATTGAGCAGATTCTATTGTGGCACCTGCCTGGGCAACACCACCCACAACGAAGCATTAGTAATCCCTCAGGAAATGAAAACAGATAATACACCTTGATCTGTAGCAAAAGCTACATTATAGTTTTTACAACTTTGGGGTGTCCATCATCTTATAGGCACTCCACATTCACCTACAGGACAAGCCATTGCAGAATGAGCAGATCAAACACTGAAACATTTGTTTCACAAATAAAAAATAGGGGAAATGGAGTTATCCCCAAGAGACAGACTAAACAAAGCAGTATATGTAGTGAACTATTTACACTTAACAGCAAGGCGAGATATGCCACTGCCAGTAATTCATGGTAGAGGTCTAGAAGATGGTTTAAAAGGTTTTAAAGACCCCATTTCAGTACAAGTAAAAGATACAACTACAGGGGAATAGAAAGGTCCTGTGTGACTGATAACCTCCGGTAGGAGGTATACATGTGTTGGTACAGATTCTGACACTAGATGAACCCCAGCAAAATGGGTGAAACATGGTTAACTGACAGAAGCACGACATCAGGGACTAAGATCAGCCAGACAGAAGTTAAATGAGTGCATTTAACTGCAAGGACCATTGTGACTGTACAGTATAAAGAGTGTAAAAATCAATAGTACCTTATGTAGAACATGTATTACAAAGGAATCAGAGGTAACAGAACAAGTTATTGACTTATTGATTAAAACAGGGCACAAGCACTCAAGAAGCCCAAGGATAAGAACATTGGTTTGGCAAGGTGTGACAGGGAGATTGGCTAAAGATGCAATACCCCTAACCAAAATGTCTAGCAGGTATATTCGGATTCCAATTCATAACCAAGTGAAATCAACAAGCTGGAAAAATGTGGTTAATCAATGGGAAGCTAAATATGTGTTGGCTTAAATAAACTCAGCTCTATCAGAAATGGGGCCACTGAGAGGCACTTTTAAAAGACTTTATTCCATTATCAGTCTCATAGATGGGCGAGACACAGAAGATGTTACATGCAACACCTGTCAATCAGAAGCCAAACTATTTCCTGGTTACAATACATTATAAATGTTTTTCAGCCTATTAGCTTTTGCCACACAGCGCTGCTAATACTTCTTGTTCTGGTGCATGTTTTTTCCTGATTTCATTGTTAATTATATTATTGTAGTTTGTTCCCATGTTCCCCTGCCATTTCCTTATCCCAATGGTTTCTTCCTCAATTGTACCCTCCCCTAAACTGCCCTTCAACGTGTCTCCTCCCCTTATTCCAGTATCTTCCTCATCCATCATCCAAATCCTGCCCCTCCTTCCAGACCTTTGCTTGTCAATCCCCACATGGGCCAGT